>JALPQI010007136.1:0-45143 GCA_025490895.1 Thaumatotibia leucotreta | reverse complement strand
CCGGACTATTAAAAAGTGGAATTCTTTACCGGCACACGTGTTTCCGCATACCTATAAGTTGGGACCCTTTAAACGAAGCGTGAAGAAGCATCTAGCGGGCCAGCAAGGCGGTCGCAACTAACAGGTTACTGATTGTCTCCTGTTCGTTGCCGCCGCGATTTGGGCTCTACTTTTCACTTACGATCAGGTGGAGTGGAGCCACTTTGTTGTGCCAACATAAAAAAAAAACACTTTGATTGTTTTTACTGTTTCGGTTTATATAACATACTATATTGAATGTGAACTTAAACATAACAGGTAGGTATACTATAAATACCTGCCTTTGAAAAAACGTTTTTAAATCACTTGAAAACTTGTGGAGTTGACATAATTGAGATTGAAAAACCCTAAAACATTTATATTTTTACACACAAATATTGTAATTATTCTACATTTAGATATGAACACTAGTTTGCCATAAATATAAATGTTTTTCTTGCTTTTTTAATCTTGTTAATTGTCAGCTTCACAAAGGGTTTAGGCTAAGGAAGGACGTTTGGCCCCTGCGAGGAATAAACGTCAATTGTTTGTTTCCTCATAACCACTCCAACTTTCAACCCTTTTCTAAATCTAGAATACCCAATATTTGGGTGTAAAAGTATAAATGTTTCTAGGGCTTTTCTAGTCTCTTATGTCAGCTCCACAAGTTTTGTTAAAGATAAAGTTGTTTCATAAAGCTGATAAAGTTTTGCTCCCATTGTCCGACCTCTAACGCATACCTATCGCATGCCGTTAGTAAAATACCTCAAACTTCCAGTACGATGGTTCGCTGGAGGTGCTGGTGCGCGAATCCGAGCAGCTGCGGCGCACGTACGGGCACTACTTCGACATGAGCATCGTCAACAACGACATCGACGACACTCTAGCGCAGCTCGAGGCCGCGCTGGCGCGCCTGCGCTCCACCCCGCAGTGGGTGCCCGTCTCCTGGGTCTACTGACAAGACTCCTACTACCTCTAAACTCACTAAGGCACCGTTCCTGTTTTCTCATTAACCGCTCGAATTCGTCATTGTCGTCCCGCGACTATTACTGAAACTGAAGGAGTAGCGACAACATTGATTACGCTAGACTTGGTGTTGGTATTGAATACGGTTTACATTATATAACGGTGTTAACCCTTAGGTGCATACAGTATCATAAATGATACGACCGAAATGACACATGTCGAAATAAGTAATCAATTGCGACTGACACACTGAGTAACAGAGTTCTAATTGGCAACGATTGCTTACATAAGTCATTACAGAATTAAAATGTGTGATACCATATGCACCTAAGGGTTAAGGTCATCACTTGTAACAATATTTACCAAGACGACAATGACGAAATAAAAACGCTGAAAATTCAACCTCCTGTTCGATTCGACTTCGCTTCACGATTTGTTACATTTTAATGCACTAAATTTACTATTGCTCTGAGTAGTGTTTCGTTTGAGCTAACCCAGACTTGTGTGTCGCTCGAGTTAGTATATAAGGCTTGAGTACACACTCAAGCGGAGCGTCCATGTTAAATGCAAACGTGCACGTCGTCCAAATCACTTGGATACTCGACGCGCCGCTGCCTTAACGCGCCGCATGTCACTCGCCACTCGGGCCTTACACTTAGACATAATATATGCTTACAATGATCAACATAATCTGTGTATCGTTTACGTTTCGACCTACTGATACAAAGATAATGTCCCTCTATCTACAGTAAGTGATCTGTTTCCTTAGCGTTAGCAGTTACTCTTAGAGTTTTTTCGAAGGCCGTTACGCTACTATTGTATTAGCGTATTTATTTCACTCTTGTAAGTCGAGTATCACAGTCTTTTGCACAGTGAAATAGAAAAGGTGTAAAATTTAAATGCCATTTGTAGCTTTTTATTATTATTTTTTTAGTTTCATTGCCATAGCGTCTGAATTAACTTATTTTATTCAGGTTATTCTCCAAGTTTTAAAATAATATACACTTTTCTTACGGATGTTATTTATCCTGCGTCGCGAAATGAGTATATTCGTAGTCGAAAGTTTACGCTAATAACTTCTGTCTTTGGAGACGCGGTTTGAAGCGATATACCTTTTTAACATTTTAACCAGCAGTATTTCACTGTACCCACCTATCTACACGTTTATGAAATTAGTATAGTAAAATAGTGTACCTACAATTCTTGATATCACTTGGATAAACAAAGTTTTCTATAAACATTTTGATTTCAATAACGCTGTATCTAGATCATGATATCGTCAAATCTCCAAGTTGTTTAATATGACAATCTCAACATTGTTCCTTTTTCTCTTTAATCGGTGACAAATAAACTAAGTAGGTATTCAATAATGACATTCTGAACTACAAGGATCTTGAATCTACTAAAGCTTGCATGGTATTTGGTGCATGACCGCTCAATTTCACTATTATGTGCCAAATGTGTGACTGCATACCAAATCTTACGATAATAACGATTTTAGACACTTGCACATTAACAACATGAATTTTGGATCAATTGTACATAAATATACATTAGCGTGTAATTAAAATAAATTAATCGTCTAGAAAAGTAAAGTAGCTCAACAAATGCATACTTTAATAATTATCTTTAAGATCTATTCGATTGTCGTAGATAATATTATATACAAGGCGCTTATGAAGTGCCCTAAGTACACAATATTGGTAAACATAATATAGGTATATTTATGTATTATATACCACCAACAGCACACACGCCTTCTTTATTCGCTTGAAACATTTCCCACAAGAATATTTAATTGGACAGCTTGGAAACGGTTTTATAAATAAATGTAACAAATTCAAAGTATCAAGTCAATTTTCGTGCAATTCGCATTCCACTAATGTGTACTTTAGGCGAAAAGTGGCCAATCACATCACAGAGTTAGAATTCACAGGGTTCCATGTACCAGTAGGTATGTATAAGAGTCGACATCTTTCTTGTATTTTAGGGTCAAATTTACTTAATACGAGATTGCATCGTCAATATCATTGTATTTCAACTCACGAGACATTTCACTACCATTATTATTTGGTATTTGACTAAAATATGTGTATGTAGTAGGTAATTATGCGAAAATACCTCCTGCATATTACAATCAGGTCCATTCCAAATCCATTATAATATTTAACCTCGCGCCATAAAACCTAGTGGAACTTACATATGGGCCGCCTGGTACCCTGGGTAGGTTCCGTGTTCCTAGCCGTTTTCGTCTACAAATGGTTGGGATCGGCTACGACAGTAGCCCGTACCGCGTGGCACGGAAAGTGTTCATTAGCAGTAATCTTGTGTTTTGAGCAAGATTACTAAAAGAATTGTAGTAACCTTGTCATGGGACGCAATCGTTTGACCTAATAATAAATAATTGGACATTTCGTTACTTAGAGGTATTTTACACAATCCTAAATTAACATAGTATCGTCTATGAGCTACTTATATCGGTGGCATCCTACAGCCACATCAATCATTGTTTCCATGTTCCCACATCATTGCATTCCATACTGTATATACCTACTAAATAATAAACAATTAGAAAAATTTTACGATTATGATATCTCTCACTGTTTCACTATATTTAATTTTTATTAATAATTAAGCTAAATAGATATCAATATATTATCACTAAGATGTTCTCAATTTTTTTTTTTAAGTGATAAGTACAAAGTTGAACAATGCTCAGTGTGTTAGATATACTTTAGTATATCTTTATGTACTTGAATTGTTATTTTATTTACATTATTTTGACATAAGTTCTACGTCTCTCAATAAAAGTTTCAAATTACAAAGCATTAGGTAACATTTAAAAATTTTGACAACGAGAAATCTTTTTTTGTAAGTATGAGTTCGATTTATTATTGTTCTTCCTTAAGTTTTAAATTAATCGAATTATTCGGATTACTTAATTTTTATTTTGAAAACCTTACAATTAGGAAAATAGCGAATGAAAGTAGTTAAATAAACGTAAAATCGTATGGTAAATTAAGTAAACTAGCAGATAATAAGATGTGTATTGATGAGCGAGTAGCACTATTGTTTTTAATTTGTACAAGTTATATTAATGTTGCTATTAGGAAAATTATAATTTTATTGCACTTCAAATTCTATATTTTAGGGGTAATCTATTCTACTGTTTTTAAATAGTTAATTGTGATGCAATAAGATTAATAACAGAGTAGATAAATTCAATAAAACTATGTATGTAAGTTGGTTATGTGAAAGTTCTATTTATATTATGCATCAAATTTTTAGCAATTGTTATTTCAATTTTTTTTTGTTCTTAACTTAAATTAAGTTTAAAAGGTAATCAAATTAACAAACATAAGTGATCAGTTCTAACAAACAATATTTATAGAAACAAAATTCATAATTTCGATTGGCGTATTACACTACTAGTAGCATTATGTTTTATTGTTTCTGATTATGCAAATGCTTGCGCTAATCAGTAGCTCAGCCTCGCCAATCATATTTATTATTGGCATGTAAGACCTCGGAACTTTGATTAAATATTGTAAAATGTCTTGTGAAGAGAGAAAATGTATCGCGTGATTTGTAATTTTTTTGGTGGTTGTTAGCAATAGTTGCAAGCATAACGCTATATGGGCATTATCAATCGGCTCAGTGAAGGTATGGTAAATATGAGCAAATATTTTAGGTAACAATATGACGAAAATTTCTATGAATGTGTGAGTTTTTGAACGTTTACAACTTTTCCTTATTTTTACCCGAAATATTTGCTGTATGTAACTGAGAGCGGACATGTAAAAAATAATTATTATAATTTGTGAAATCGTTATATGTTCGCAAATAGATTTATGTGGTACAATTTAAAAAAATGTTATTTGTATTTGTGCAGACTTCGCAAATACCTTTGTTTTTATATTGTTACAAATCGCTATTACTCCACTAAGTGACACGACAGTTATGTGATTCACTATAATGGAGCGGATCGAGCACGTTGCGGCAGGTTTGGCCAATGAATATTCCGTTGTGTACCTATAGTTCGAAATATTCCGTTGAATAATCCTCTTTTTTTTAATCTATTTTTTTAAAGGAACCTTTGTCTGAAAAAATCCAATAATTGTTTTTTTAAGTTAACTTTAGAATTAGCTCTCGCACTTTATTTTATTTTACGTATGACGATAGGTTTAACGGGGGTCTCGTGTTTATAGAAAAGGTATAAAGGCATTGTAGCTAAGCTAACAATGACCAATAAAGTATTCAAAGAAAAATAATCATTAACTCTTTTAGTTTCAATAAATTGTTGATTTATCAGCTCAGTCTTAGACTAACATTAGAATTGTAATAAATATTGACCATAATAAAAAGTACTTAATTATTATACTTACCTACTGAAATGAATTGGGAAATAAAATTACTTAAGTACTGCTAAGATAACTATGTAACATTATAATTATTATAAAGGATCCCGCAATTCAGTGACACTAACAGGTAAATCGAAGCTGGGATTCGAGAAAAACTACAACTCTAACCTTTTCGAAGTCATGTGAAATAAAAGCTATCACTCATGACGCCTCATGGCCCAAGTGGCCGAACCGAAGTTGAACTTTATGTGCTTGCATGTAGGACGATATTCCTCTATCCATTGTGATGGATAAATACGTCTTTGGTATAGAAAAGGTTACATAGGAAAATTTTAGCAAAAAGTTGGTTTTAATAGAATTGTCGTGTATTACACCTAATTTAGGCGGCTGTTTATCCCCTATTGTATTAGGAAGTGCCATCATACATTATATGTTCATATAAAGTTCATTCGCTTTTTACTAGACTCGATCAAGTGGTTGCTATATACCTACTACGAAATTTATATTGATAATATTACGTTGCATTGTACAGGTCGGAATTATAAGCAGCGTGTCAAAACAATTTATTGAGAACCTATATGAAATAATAAGCTTCTTGAACTTTCCGTCTACCTACTAATAAATCGTCTTTTTTCTTGTACCTAGTAACGTATGGGTTGAATTGTTTTTATTACCTATCTTGAGTATTTAGTGCTGCTCCTGTATGGAAAGTGGTTGAGAGAATCTTCGTTATACTTAACTAGGAGTGTAATTATTTATTAATATGTAAGGGAAAGTATTTTTAATGATATATGTATGCATCACAGACGAAAATGCCTGATCCAGAACATTCCATTATTACCTATTTAAGTAACTTATTGTTGTTTATCATTCGAGTTATTATTACTTATATCATGTTGTTACAGAGTCATTAGATGGTAGTGAAAGTTTTATAATGTGATTCTTGTTAGTTTTTAATTTAATATTCTTATTAAGTTTAATTCAAATGAAGCAATGTTATTTACATTCAATGTACTTATTTCTTGTGATTTTATCTTCAAGCTTGTTTCTCTATGTTAACTTTAACGACAAAGAATAACGGTAGAATCACATACAATATTAATACTTAAAGTTTAAATATTAAATAACGTGACATTGAACAAATCGTATGATGATGATGATGTAATAGTAAAGCTTAATAACTACCTACTAATTTAACATTTAAACTGTCTATTATTATCTGATTGAAGCTGTTGGTATGTTCTCAAAGCAGTTGTGAACATTTTAGTTGAAGTGTATCAAAGTGGATAAAAATATAGTAAAATCCGATGGGCAAAGGACATTTTCGACAACTAATGATGACTGAAGTAAAATCTATATAATAACTGTTAAAATTGAATAAACCGCACAAAATAATCTAAAGTGTTTTATTTTATTCTCCAGAAATACGAGTAGGAATTTCGAGGAATCAGCGAGAAAAAGGTAGGTACTTTATAATTAACAATAGATAACGGCTTTGGTCATCGATGGCCTGTGTAGCCAGTGACCCTACCGTGAACTTCGAAATCCGCAAATTTCGAGAATTTATCTCTCTCACTTTAATAATGCCTTCGTAGGAGTGACAGAAAAATCCGTGAAAATGACTAATTTCGATTTTTGCTGTAGTACCTAGGCCTGGTGGCGAAACTGATGGGCCCAGGCTTCAAAACCCAATGAGAGCATTTATGTCTTTGTTAATTATAAAATAAATATTGTTTATGTATGTAAGTAGGGTAAATTGCTAGTAACTGGCCAGTCTCCAGTAACTGGACACCTTATATAAAATGAACTCTATGTGCTTACAGTTAGAATTCATTTTAAAACGTTGTGTTATGTCAATGTCTCGGCCTCTTCCAAAATGAATTCTAATTATAAGTAGGTACATAGAGTTCATTTTTATATTAGGTGGCCAGTTACTAGCATTTTACCCTACATATTCAATTAAATTGACTTGGTACTCATATCACATAGGTAAGCTACGGTCGGGTCTAATAATATGTATACGATTTTGATCCTCATGCCTTTGACATACGTTCCGAAATGTATACGTATGATTAGACGTGACTTTACTTATCTTCTTCGTCGTATCCTCATGATCATGACAGAGGAACGTGACGACTACATTTTGCATCAACTCTCTATGCCTTGCGATCTAGTGCTACTAATGTTAGATGCATGATACGCATATAGGTACCTATACAATCTTCAATGTTCAGGAAATTAACCCATTTTTTAAGCCTACCAGGTGTTATAACACCGATGCTTTTTTTATTTTTTTCTAGTGGGTGACTGAGGGAAATACCAAACAAAAATAAAAAAAACTCCGGGGTAGGTAAGATGTTTAACATTTAGGTTTATCTGGGTTAAATAACTCCTATGTACATACATACATTTGTCACTAGAAATGTACTTTCTGTTGCTGACTGTACAACGTATGAGGTTATTAATTTCACCATGGCCACCGCTGCACGCTGTGTACTGTGTACGTGTGGTACCACGTTTGTTGGCTAATGTGAAAAATGTAGTTACTCTCGTCACGACCAGTAAGTAATTTATAACGGGTTGGCGAATAAAACACATTTGCAGTGCGGCAAATAGATAGACCACGATGTGACCGATTACGTAAATCATGGCCACCTTCCAGCTCCATCAGATCCTGGTTACCATATAATCAAAATGTCAATATCAATAATACTAAGTTAGTAATTAGTCAAGACGAATCGGACAAGCCCAAGTTCGATGGGGCCCTTTATTACAAAGTTCCTATGACCTATTCCCAGCTCCATAATCAGAGCCTGGTTACCACATGCGAACTATCAAAGTACTTATACTATCTACTCTCATAGTACTATCGACAAAATTTGATACCACCATAGAATCTTGTCATAAGTAATAATTAGTGTACTCATGTCACATTTTTAGGGTGGTTAACCCTTCGTATGTCTAAGCACTGATCAGTAACGAGAAAACTATTAGAAAAAAGTACGCGTGACACACGAGGGATTAAATCTCTGCATAGTGTCACTGTCACGATCACAAAACAGAAAACGATGTTCAAATTTCAAGCTGATAAAAGTGCAAGATAGAACATTGTAAAATCGGGTAAGTAAGGTTTGGAAAAACTATATTTATGAAAATTTATTCGGACTAAAACTATTTTAATTGGATATATTTTACTAACTTATGTTATTGCGATTAAAGAGGTGAGTTGTTGTGTGGCGTTTTATTAATCCGACTACATAAGAAATGATTAATATATTTGTAATTTGTATGAAATGCAGATTCAAGATTCAAATAATTTAATGTTCAAAAAAACATGTCAAATAATCTCATTATCTTTCTGAACGAGACTCGTCTGACATCTGTCATTCTGTCACTGTCAGTCATCTGATCAAATTAAATAAATAAATAGCTTTATAACCTAGCTCAATACGATAAACAACGAATTTATGTAATAAATAAATCATTTCAAAATGGGTGGAAAGTTTATCCTACGCACTATTTACTGTCGCTTTTCACAATGTTCTCTAAAACAGAACGTTTTCTCGTCACAGAAGTTTTTATATGTTGGGATTTTTAACCGACATAGTCGAACTTATTCTGCAACAGTCAATACACTTTCTGAAGAGAAAAAACATTGCAATGTAGGAACTATTGGGCATGTAGATCATGGTAAGACGACACTCACCGCAGCTATAACTAAAGTTCTAGCCAACGATGGGCTGGCCCAATTCGTTTCATACGATGAAATAGATAGAGCACCAGAGGAAAAAGCAAGAGGTACGTAAGTTTTAGAGTAAGTAATATATCGTATAAAACAATCAGAGATATTTTTCTTCCAGTACAGGTTTTAATTTAAATGACTAATACATAAAACATTTCTAATCCTTCCCTAGGTATCACAATAAATGCAGCCCATGTAGGCTACAGTTCAAAACTCCGACACTATGCACACACAGACTGTCCCGGTCATGCAGACTACATACGCAATATGATATCGGGAGCTTCTCAAATGGATGCAGCCATATTGGTGGTGGCAGCTAATGATGGACCAATGCCGCAAACTAAAGAACATTTACTATTAGCAAAGCAAGTTGGAATTAAACATATTTTAGTGTACATTAATAAAGCTGATTTAGTTGACAATGAGGTGAGAAGTAACTGTTGTTTTCAATAAAGTAATCCACCCTACTTATTCTATATATTAAATGAATTAGTGTTTTATTTCGCTTATAATAAGCTTATTATGCATGTATCATAGTGATTTCACCAATACTTAGTGTTATTTTTCAGTTGTTGGAATTGGTAGAAATTGAAATGCGAGAGCTTCTTGGGAATTTTGGCTATGATGGTGAAACTGTACCTATGATCTGTGGGTCAGCTCTCAAGGCATTAAATGGAGATGAATCTGAATTTGGTAAGCAAAATATATCTGAGAAAATTTTGTGCATTTGTAAGCCTCTAAACTTATGCAAATACTAATATTTTTCAGGTGCACCATCAATAAGAAAACTGCTTGACACAATGGACACATACATACCACAAATTGTGAGAGATTTACAATCCCCCTTCCTGCTACCAATAGACAACTCATTCACGGTGCCAGGCAGAGGTACTGTTGTTGTTGGTACTATAAAAAGAGGGGTTATGAAAAAAAATGTAGATGCTGATTTACTTGGTTTTGGTCATCAAATAAGGACAACAATATCAGATATACAAATTTTCAGAAAGAGTGTTCCTGAGGTAAGAACACTTATGTCCCAATATACCAAAAACATGTTAAAATCAACATTCATTATGATTACGTTATTTTTAGACAGGCACCAGTTCATATAGTTTTTGATTGTTTGTTAGGTCTATTCCTGAACTTTGCATAGAAAACCTTGGGAGCTTGCTAAGCTAACATACAATATATGCAGCTTGCACCTAGCATGTATTTCTGTATGGGATATATATATATATATCATGATGGTACCCTGGGTAAAGTTATTCATTAGTCATCACTCATCAAGTTACTTCTGTTATTTATTTCATCAAGTTATTTATTTATTATTATTTTAGGGTATGGCTGGAGACAATGTGGGAGTTTTATTGAGAGGAATAAAGATAAAATCAGTAGAGACAGGCATGCTGCTGTGTGCCTCAAAAAGTCAGCAGCTGAGCAACCATTTCAAGGCAAAGATCTATTTCCTTACAGCAAATGAAGGTGGGAGGAAGAAACCTGTATTCTCCAAATATTCACAGCAAATGTTCAGTGGGACTTGGAATATTGCGTGCAGAGTTGATTTGGGTAAGTGCAGTGGTTGAACTGGCTTATATTTTAGGGGCAGTAACGTGTTCATAGATTCTCTGAACGAAATAGCAGATTGCAATTTTTCTTCGTTGTTTTCTGGTAGGTATCCGCCGCAGTGCACGAAAAGCAACAGCATTATTACATACGAAGCAATGTCCTCTATTTAAAAGTAGCGCCATATTTTCTAATGTTTGAATGAGTTCATATTTTACAATGTCAAGTATATTATAAAATCACACATTTAGCTATAAACGATAAGTCAATCACGTGCGTATGAAGTTGACATTGTAGACGTTTTATGTCTTTAACTAACCAGCATTATCACAAAAAGTTTCAAACTAATGTCAATTGTTTAAATAAATAGACCCGAAGTAGAACTAAGTACTACTTTGTTATCTGGTACAAAATCGAGCAGAACATGGAAAGGGACCCGGAAACCGTGGTAGCACCCATAGAGCTTTTTGTTCAGGGCACTGAAATCTATAACATATCAAAATTTCAGAAGATTTGACTGAAACCACATTTTCCATACTTTAGGCCCGGGGTCCTTTTATTATTATTAGTATTTTTTCTTAACCCTTAGGTGCATATGGTATCACATATTTTATTTCTAAAATGACTTGTGTAAACAATCGATGCCAATTCGAACTCTGTTGCTCAGTATGACAGTCTCAATTGATTACATATTCTGACATGTGACATTTTGGTCGTATCGTTTTTGATATTTTATGCACCTAAGGGTTAAGTATATGACATCTAATATTTAAATTTGTACATAGTAGTGTTACTAATTAAACAATAGAACACAAAAAAGACTTAGTACTGATTTTTCAATCCCCAGATAACAGTAACTGTCAAATAAATGTTAGCTCTATCCTTTTTTGACTGATGACCAGCGATAAGGATGGTAATACTTTTAACTGACGGATACTTTTAACTGAGGATTGAAAAATCAGCCCTTAATAAAACAATTTGATTTATTTCACATAAATATTTAGCAGAATTAGAGTACCTGTAAAGTATATTTCATAAAAAAATAATGTAAAAATAAACTTCATTTAATGTTTTAGAAATTTATCAAACGAGTTACTCACGTAATTGAAGTCGATAATTGGGGTCCATATTGGCACTTATACAATTTTTTCTTCGAATATTTTTACTAATACCGTTTTTACTCATAATCATCATTACTCCGAAAAAATTTTCTCATACTTTTTTTCTTACTAAAAATTATACTTCTACCTACAATGTTCATAACGATTTTTATTTCGAAATTTTATCCTCCTAAAGTCGTCAAGTAGATTAATCTATACTCATAAAGTTATTTGAAATAAATTGCTTATTTATAAACATTTTCCCATTAGGTTCACTCTGTTGTGGTATAATTCTTTTATGAATAACATAAACTATGTAGTTAGTCATAATGGGCTTTGTGCAGTAACTGTTGTGACATACTCAACTTTAGCATATTTCTTTGTGGCAGATTTCGAGTTGTTCGAATATTATTCGAGCATAATTTCGATGCTCCTATTTATAATCTGGATGTGCATAAAAAGTATCGGCATAGTTTGTTTTAGCATAACAGAGAAGGAATAATTACAACCTCTCAATATAATCGAGGTAGTAGTAATATTCTATACGTTACTTACTGTGTTACTGAGCTGAGTACTTTCTAGGTTGCTAAAAAAAAAATAACCTCGAAGACCTCTAACCTAACCTCTAACCTCGAGGGAGTCTTCTAACCTAACCTATCCGAGTCGGATCTGCCCCGGAAGGTTTTGTTCGCTCGCTTCGCTCGCTCACTGCAGAAATTTTCACCCTCACAGCAAATTCTGCCTGACGAAAAAGGCAAGTTTCGAACATGTGGCTACATTCCCAAAAAAAAAAATGCAAATCTAATTTCTGTCTTATAACACTCGGCGTAATTAATGATATGCGAAGATAGTTTCGGACAAAATAATATTCGAAATATTGTTATTTAAGCCAAGTGATGTTTCTGTCTCATTAAGTTGAAGCCAAAATAGATTATACCAAGTCTGTTATGTCCTAAGCGTTTCGGACAAAAAAAGTTTAGAGGGAACCCGTTTAGTACAGTACCTACTCTGCCACAACCTGATTTGTGCAGGTAGCTAGTTTACAGTAATAGTACGATTTATATTTAATTAAACAAAAATAATTCATACATAAAACCAGTACAGATAAAAATAAATACCTATAACATTAGAATATATAGCATAAAATAAGTATAGTGAAAAATTATATAAACATAAAAGTTAGTACTAAAAATATGTATGAAAAACAATATTATGAACATAAATAATTCTATGTGATGATGATTATGAACAAAGATTATTCTAAATACCGATCATTATGAAGTTAAATTGTATAAGAAAAAATTTCGGAGTTCCAATAATCTAAGTTGCAATTTTATAAATACTTTGGCGCACCCCGATAATTGCTCGACATGTTTCGATCCATTTAGAGGATCCTCATCATGGAGTACCCGCGACCAAAGCCCAACGTGTATTGCGGGCTTGCGCTCTGGTAGAGCAGTGTAGTTCTTATTACCTAGTGACGTAGTAAGTGTTGTGTGCAACCCGCTTTTCGACAAAAGTGACAATGAGTTCTCCCCCTTCGCCGTCCCCGCCAGCGCTTCATTTCATGTCTAATTAAAATATTATAAAATGAATTAGACAGCAAGAAAATGTATATTGAAAAATCTAGATACAGTACCTTATTGTATGCATCAACATCCTCAATTCCTCACTAAACAAGGTGTCTTGTAATCGTGTATGTTAGCCGATTTTTTGTAGTTTTCGAGTTATGAATTTTTGATTTTTTTTTTTTGAGAAATTCTGGAATGAAGAAAATATTGATAAAAAAAAACTATTGGGTTTTTTAAATATTTTCTTTCTGTGAAAGTATAACTACAAATAAAGCATTTACTGACAAAAAAATTTGCGTCCTCACTTTGATAAAAGTAGGATAAAAAATACAAAATTCAAAATTTTACGTTAAAAATGCATCAAAATAGCATTAATGTACTTAAATAAAAAAAATAAAACGTATCCCAAAGATTTTTGGTAATGTTAAGACTGCCCTAGACCTTAAACCTTCGTAAAAGCAAAAAAAAAGTTATACATAATAATGAGGATTTTTCGGAGTAGTCGGTCAAATAAACTTAAAAAAAACTTCTAAATTTTTAATTTAAAAATAAAGTGAAATTTCGTCTGTTTTGTTGTTCTTATCAATAAACAAAGACAGAAAATACCACGAAAACTCAATTTGTGTAGTTATTCAAGTCATTTTTTACTGCTTTAAAATTTTAAGTTTTTTTAATAGTAGTAATAGTTCAACCCAAACCCAAAAACCCAAACCCAATAGTTTTTTTAGGGTTCCGTAGCCAAAATGGCAAAACGGAACCCTTATAGATTCGTCATGTCCGTCTGTCCGTCTGTCCGTCTGTCACAGCCGATTTACTCGGAAACTATAAATGCTACAGTAACGAAATTTGGTAAGGATATGTGTTGTATGAACCGCTACAGGATTATGATACTAAATTGTAAAAAAATCCATTGGGGTGGGGGCCCTCCATACATGTAACTGAGGGATAGAAAAAATTTGTTTGTTGTATATAAGCGTGTGGGGTATTAATAGAAAGGTCTTTGAAAATGATATGAAGGTTTATAAATCTCATTTTTATTTAAGCAAATCGTTTTCGAGATATCAGCTCTCAAAGTTTGAAAAATGTGTCCCCCCCTCTATTTTTTAAACTACGCGATATAAAATTCTAAAAAAAATATATGTTATGTACATTAATAAACTCTATCAACGATTTTTGGTTTGATTAAATTATCTCCTATAGTTTTTGAGGTAGGTTGATTTAACTGCATTTTTTAATAATAAATTGATAATGGTACGGAACCCTTTGCGCGCGAGTCCGACTCGCACTTGGCCGGTTTTTTTTATCAATATTTTTCTTCATTCCAGAATTTCTAAAAAATAAAAATTTCAAAAATTCATAACTCGAAAACTACAAAAAATCGGCTAACATACATGGGGTATATTCTGAAAGCTTATGACGTGAGGAATCTAAAAAAAATTTTTTGACGTCAAGGTTTGGACCACCCTGTATATTTATCAAAACGTTTGTATATTACCAATACTTAATATTATCTTAATACTAATTGCTATTTATATGCGTTAATTCATTATTAATGGTTTTCACTTTGGAATCTATACCGAGCTCTTAATCCCAGACTGCATTAACTGCATACACACTCATTACAACGCATCTCGATATATTTAAAAAAAACATGTGATAAATATGGTCCTGTCGGTGAGGAAGGCCACAAGCAACACACGTTGCACTTTCCCAAAATTTGCGCAGATTACATTGTAGTATCTCGGCGAGTTTATTTGATTTTTCATCACCTGCTCGTAAAAAGTGTTATTATACGCAGGCATACTTGAACGTAATGAGCTGTATTATGCCCATGGGCAATAATGGATTTTCACACGACATTACGTCACACTAGCGCGGCGCGTGATTCCTTTTATACACGGTGGAATTTAATCGGTGAACAGGAACACATTTTTCTAATTCAGTAATCGATGGCGGTCACGTTTATGTAGTACTTAAGTGGAACCAAGTTTTTTTTTTAGCATAACAAATTTTTATGTTGAAATTAAACTTTAATTAAAATTTATTGTCACCCTACTAATGGTTTAGTCTGAAAAGTTTAATACCTCTTTTCAAACTATCAGCCATGCATCGCTCTTATTTTACATAGGAATAGAGTCTATCGCAAAAATTAAAGCATGTGAGTGGTTATTGCTCATTTATGTTTTAAGTTTCTATGGCTGATAGTTTGAAAAGAGGTATTAAACTTTTCAGACTAAACCATTAGTAGGGTGACAATAAATTTTAATTTCAACATAAAAAAAATTTATGCTAAAAAAAAACTTGGTTCCACTTAAGTACTACATAAACGTGACCGCCATCGATTACTGAATTAGAAAAATGGGTACCTGTTCACCGATTAAATTCCACCGTGTATAAATGGTGAATTTGAGTCATCCCTGATTTTGAGAAACGATTTAGACCATTTTAGAGTAGTTTTGTGAAAATTTATAGTTTTATTTACTTTTTTGCCTCACAGGTGTGATGAAAAACATTGTGTGTGCCACGGGCGGTACAAGAATTATGAACTCGTATGAAGTAAAGCCCGCGCCTTCGGCTTGGGCTTTACTTTCACTCTCGTTCACAATTTCTTATTTAGGTACTTCTTACAGTAATATTTTGGCCAATCAACTTCTACTTTACATCGACATAATGTACGATTAATACTACAGCTACACACATATTTACAATGATAAACGGTTGGAACCTAAATGTATCGATGTGAACTTGGGTGAGGCTTAACACATAATACAACTTATAAGCATTTTTTTCTAGCAAAATTGATGAAATTGTTACCTGATGTACCTACGGGACACAATAGTGTCGATTGAAAAAATGATGGGCCCATTTTTAAAATGTAGTGGTCCTTCTATATAAAAAAAGTTTTTTTTTCACTCACAGACCCCGAGCTTCACATGATGATGCCCGGCGACCACGGCGAGGTCTACCTCACGCTGCTCGAGACGATGGTGATGACTCAGGGCCAGCCCTTCACCGTGCGCGAGAACAACGTCACGGTAGCGACTGGCATCATTACCGAGACGCTGCCCAGCATCGATGTGCCTAAGGGCAAACTTGGAAAGGTTGTCGTCAACTACAGTTGAACTTGATTTACAAACTCTTTATAAACGCGTCTTTCGTCATTGGGAACCATGTTTTTTTACCTATGACCGTTTCAAGAAATATATACCTACATCAACGGCAGCGCATAGAAACTTTGATCCAAAGTTATGGTCTGCCCTTACACTATTATTTCCACGAAATCCAACATTTGTAAAGTTGCTTTACTTCCGTTTTACATGTATTTATAACTCAATGAAATGACTTGACAGTCTGAAATGTACTTAAACTTAAGTGTTGGACAAAAAGTAAACTGATTACTCCTTCCGATTACTGTGTACTTTGTGCTGGTAGTTCAAATTATGTAATTTACAGAAGTAACCAGATTACTTTTTGCCCAACTCTGGAAAACGGGATTTTTTTTTAATTAAGAAAACCTGATTTTTCAGATTTGGACGTGCTTGGGCTCATTCGAATCTGAATCACGAGCTGATTTGATTTAGATAATGAAAAATAATGTGCCAAAATTTGAGTTTCCGTTACGCGACGCTCGTAGTAAGTTATACAAAAAACGTGACGTAAGGAATTTTGTTTGAATATTTTTTTTATTACCTATTTTTTTTTTTTCAATTATTTATTCAAAATAAAAATCTTAGGTCTAGGGTACATAGTTTGTCACTTACCAAAGCCTTATTATCAAATCAGCTTATTCTGGTTCGAATGAGCCCGTTCAGATGTGAAAGAATCAGGTTTTCGGGTTCTTTTTTTAAACGCCCAAACAACTGGTGAAAAATGTAGGGTGCTCCATCCAATCCAATATATAGCGTATAGTTTGCAGATTTATAAGAATTAACTTATCACAGTTTAGAAATGCGCCTTATAATATTACGTTAAGGTTATCTTACCCTCATATTAATAAGGATTAATCTATAACTATCAAAAGTTAATTCTTAGAAATCGGCAACTATAGTATAGCGTTTTCATAAGTAGTTGGATGTTTCACATCCGTATGATCAACCCTGCTGTATCCGCTCCCCAGGGAGCTAGTTTTGTATGGAAAAACAGATGTCCGGGACCCGAGAGCTTAAGGTAAAAAAAATCGAGACAATTACAGGTGACCTGTAATTAAGTTAAGACTAAAATGTACAATATTATGTATGTGTTTAAATTAATTAATTAGAGTAGGTAATAAATTATTCTTATTTTAAGATGTGTTTTACTAGAAGTGAATAAATGAAATTATATGTAAAGGGTCTAGCAGGCTAACCTAAGAACACTTTAAGCCGCGGATCTAGGGTCAATGGAAGCACTTGCCTTAAGACTGGACCTGGGTATGCCTAGGTGCTGTCTTTTAACGATTGAAAAAATAGATTTCAGTATAAAGTACTATCATATCATAAGTCAATGCCCCTATCTGAACGAAATCCTGGAAATTGGTATTTGTAAAATAGTTTTTTACTAGGTATTCATCTACAAAAAAATAACTCAAAGCAAGGAGACGACTGTTCAATGCGTACAAATAAAACTTCACACAACATTTTATTCATTATATATTTTTTGTCAGAAGGTAATTAATACAGTGCCAAAACAGTAACAAAATATTAGTAAGAAAAAAAATCTGCATCTAGCATGAACTACTGAATATCCAGACGAGCGGTACCTAACCGGTCAAGGACAACATTTAACACTTAGTTTCACAACATTTGAACAAGACAATTGGCGTAGTAGAACTATCTTTATAAACTTGTGAACTAGACTCAACATCGATACGCCTAAATGGATATTGTATTCGCTACATTTTTTGGGGGTGGCGTGTGCTTGGTTAAATTTCATTTTGAATCAATTATCATAATACTTTATAAATATAACAAATTTTCAACTTCATTTGTAAAAATGGCACTAATGTACATAAAATATAGATAGGCACAGTTTAAATTCAAACCGAGAAAATTTTCACTATTTGGTTTAAACATTTATTCCTCAAGAAAATTTATCAGTTTTATTTTATTTTTAATGTGGTATTGGTCAGTCACGCTAATGTAATGAAATAATTATACAACAACATGAAAATAACTGAGGATATTAAACATAAAACAATGCGATTCTAACATTTCGTAATTTAAAATATCAAAATCAAATTGATCAGGTACAGTTCTAGTATTTAACAATTTTTATATGGTCTAGAAAAAACACGGTATCACAATTTTTCTAACAAGGTAAAATACAAAATAGATAGTAGGTATCCTTAACATTTGTGACCAAGGCCAATGTAAGCTCAGGGTAATCATTTGTAACTGAAGTAAATAAAACTCGCATATTATTAATGCTCTACTAAGATATTGCAATCGCTACTACTATACCCGTAGCTACAGTCCCATAAGCGCAATTCGACAAAAACATATAAATAAGAATAAAAGCACACGACCACCCGCCACTATAATACTGCCCAGCAGCCACCTTCCGATACAACATAGCCGAAACTGTCCTAAATCAGTCTGTCTTCACCAAACCGCGTAATATATCTAAAACATTAATCACAAAGATACTTGTATACATGGATCTAACACGCAGACAGGTTGATAAAATAATTTACTCTTTAGGTTAACCATCCTATGTAAAATGCCATGTAATCAGCAAAGTGAAGTGAGCTACGCTTAAATTACAATATCCCTTGGTCCAATGCGACAGCTAACTTGGCATCTTATGAAAAACTATTTTAGCTTCGTTAACATTTTTTTAAACACTGATTTCCTTTCGATAGCACACGTCTACGTATGAACTCCACTAATTCGGCTACAAGGGCTATGTGGTGAACTAAGTAAAATCCAGTGAAGTCACTATAAAAATACAAAATACACATTTAATTTGACCGAGTTAGCAGAGTAGTTATCTTCTTGGTCCTGATATGATTATCGCTGTTAACTTTAACAGATAATAATAGGTTATCAGTGACAAAAATAATTTTTAATTAAAAATAAACAGTACCTACATTTTTATTTTTGGTTGCATTATGTAAGTAATACGAGACGTGCGCTATCAAATGCACAGCACACTTGATACACTCGCGATACCGATAATGAATTAAGATTTAATAAGCTCATAAAATTCGATATTCACCACAGACAGTATATTTTGTATTCTTTTTAAGTATCTTAAAACATCTAAGTAATTTTTCTACCGGACAGATCCAAAGTTTACATAAGATAGGACTAGCAATTTTTTAGTTTTTTCACTATACCTTTAACTACAAACACAGTTTGCCTACAAAGCTTTGCTTAAAAACAACAAATAAAATGATAACAAGAAACAATAATAAAAATCAGTAAGCTGTCATACTTAAAAATGGGCGTTTAACATTGCTGCCGCTAAATCTGTTTGTCGCAAGACACGCAAGTGTATTTCCTGCTATTTATTTTAATCAACACTTGTTACAAATACACTCGTGTCAGATTAACACGTCAGCGTGGCAGTGTACGGACTTAATATAACTATGAATGAAACAAATAACTTAAACAAAAGCACCTTGGCCTTGTGCATTTGTTAGTGCACAGAGGATTTTACGTCCTTATTGAAATATCTAACGTCAACAAACACGTTAATACTGCATTGGCCTTGGTGCTTTATTTCAGTTTTCTCTTTTGTAATTTAAATAGCAACCGTGTTTGCAACGATATCTTATCGATGACAATAATGTAGTTACAATCATGTGTTAATCCATTAATGCGGTCAGTTTTACACAGAGATGATTATACAAATAACACAAACATCCCACGATATCTCCACACAGACTTTCGGTGTCAAAAGTGGGAAGTCAAAATGAAAGATTTCTTAAAAAAGCTAAACGGAAATTTAATTAATAAACTCGTGAATTGATTAATGTTATTCTGTGTGGAGTGAAACGACCAGTAACAGTAAATTTATAGGTAACCAAAACAATTTAAGGATTAAATTCAGCCCAACAATTTCACTAGTATCATATACCAACAAAATTGTTATACATATAACTGTCAAACAAACAATTGTGTATAGTCATCAAATCTTCTATTTATAAACAGAATAAATATTACTGAAAATACGCTCGATATGACATATTCCCGTTTCACCACTTTTAGTATAAGTTTGGAAACTTTTTATATAAAATACCTTCTTTGCATTGCAAAAGACCATGTAAACACTTTTTTTTTCAGAAATAAAAAAAAACAACCATAAACCGAATAGTCAATATTTAGTACCTACACAACCAGAATCTGTTAAACAATAAACATCTGCTTTGCGGCTAATGTCTATTTGTCAGTACGTAATTTATTGTAACTGCATAGTAATGTGATCCTAAGGAACGATTTGTTCCTAGACATACAAAGTGGTGAAACCAGTTAATGTCTCGAGATAAAGGAACATTTGTATCCTAATACATTCAGTTGTGTAAATTTAGAACGATGTACGCACGGGCAATCCGATACAGGTACATCATTTTAAATTTCCACATAGGTTACGTACGTTAGTATCGTTTCAACACTGTGTTGCTTACTTTACTGTCACTTAACTTAAAAAGAGTTAAACATAGAAATACATTATTGGTGTCCACCACTGTAGCATAGCACCACAATTAAAACTAACGATTACATACTACTGAGACGCTGGGATACATCGTACACAGCAACTGACTGCTCTTTTTAACCATGCTATGAGTTGCTCTTTTTAACCATGCCATGAGATGGATTTTTACTTATAATTATATTAAATGTGCGATATTTGTAATTCCAGAATTATTAAAGGAATACAGATTATTATTAATAATCTGTTATGAACTTGAAAAAATACATGGAATAAGAGAGCAGGCAGCACCCACGACAAACAGCATCTCTGTTCAGAGATGGAAAACAAATGGGCTTTCGTTTTGATAGCAATCTGTACTTAACCAGTACTATGTTAAAAATAATTCACCAACACTTACACCTATAAAACTATTTTAGAAATTCTTACTTATGTTTAAGAGGAACTGGCAAAATAAATCCTGTATTACCCATTTTCAACTCACAATTAAATACAAAAACCAGATTTGGTCCTCACATATAAAAATTCATGATGCCATTCCTAAAATTGGACAAAACTCACTGTATGCGAACTATCGAGTAGCAAAAATATTAGTAGACTATGCACGCATAAACATGGCTCAAAATATATCAAATCCACTAAATATCCAATACAAAAAAAGTGCGACTCGTGCGTCTTGACCTCAAGCGTCAACAAACTTATTAAACTAGGAGTAACATTACAGAGAGGTGGACGCGAGTGCCTCCGGACGGCGTACTTAGCCGGGAGGGCGATTGTAATACATATGTAGTTAATAATAACCAGTTAGGTACATACACATATATTAAGGTCTAATTGTTGAAGAGATGAAACTACCTCAGTTAATTCTTAACCATCTACAAGATATTTCACACCGTCCAAACGTCGAAATCACATTTTCAGGTGTATTCAGAGTAGTATAAAAAATTCGAGGTTATCTGAAATGTGTGAGCTCGCTTGAGGCACAGGCCCACCGTTGTATTATTGTCCACACTCATTCCGCTATAACACTAACATTTTGCAACTAATATAAAACATCCCGATATCCTTAACTCACTACTTCCTTAGTATCAAAAACAGTGATTAAACTTTATTAGAATAGAGTATTTGTGCACGATGCGCTCGCTGGTTCATAAGACTCTCCTTTACGCAAGGACACTGATCATAGTATAAGTAGTTTACCAAATTGTTCTAAGGCCGTCGGCCGTACAAAACATGAACTATGTATCTATAAGCTTTAGGACCATCCACCTACGCCATAGTGCTGAGAAAAGTTCATCGCTACATCTACCGTCTCACTCAGACTCGCGTCAATATTTGGCTCTCCGTCTTCCGAATATTCAAATGCAGTAAACGAGCACATACCTAACGAAATTCTGATTTTTGTTACTCGTAGTACGGGGGTACTACGGGTAATGATGGACGATAATCACCCCATTAGGGCTTTGTTTATGAACAGTGGTCATCGTCCATCATTCAAAATTTATTCGACTTGATATAAAATGAAATTAGACTTCTGTGAAAAATACTAAGCTATAAAACGGCAGCGAATAACTTTTCTCATTACACTACGCCTCAATCTAATAGTCTAGATACACAACTAGCATCATTTAAAATAGTTAAAAAATTGCGTTACACATTGCAGGAACAATTTTCTAAACAGTGAGTAATGCTGTCTACCGAGTTTACACTTTATAAATATTCATCCATAGATTATTATCAAATTCCATAAAGCTCTAATATTGATCCACATTCACATAATACGCCTCCGCTGAGACTCACTGAAGCAATGACTTGAAGAAACGTAACGCTAAACCATGTACTACGTTCTATTGACTTAAACCCATAATCACCTTTTACAATTAGGTCTTAACCCCCAAGATTACATCGAATTGTAAACCTCCTCCTTGTTTTGAAGTCAGTTAAACAAAACAAAATCCACGTAACGAAATAATTTATTACAATTTTTACTTTTGAGGTTCAGATATATAGCTACCCACCTACGTATAACTTTTTAAACTTCTAAGTCATATTGCGCGCTTAAACGTATTTAGTAGATTGGGAAAGCTTTAAAACCTTAAGTTTCGCAAATATTTATGAGAACCATTCCAGTCTTGCTATTAGCCTAATCTAACATAAATCTAGCTGAATGATAGTGTGGCGTATATTTGTACATTCAGGATTTAGAACTAAAAAATCGTGTAATCCTGGATAACAATTCTAAACATGAAGACAGTTGAGATCTTCCGCGCTAAAATCAATCTAAAGGCAATTGATGGGATTGAGGTCAGTGATTGAAGTAACTGCAGCGTTTTAGAATATGCATCCAGGTGTCAAGTTGCCGGACTAGGGCAGTGCCTCGGACGCGCAACACATATTATTCATCTAACTAGCGATGGATCCAACTCATAGGTAAGTATATATTTGGAGCCCTAGTGCCCCTCAAGCTCCGTATACATTCATCATGGACGCTTCAACAAAAATCTCTTATACTGACTAATAACGAATAACCAACAACCGCTATAATCACCCATGCATTATCTAGCTACATTATCTAGCGTTCTTAGGATACAGTATTATGACTTTCGTACCGTGCTTTATTCATAGAAAACGTTGCCTCTTTGTTACAAATATGAGAAATACCTACATTAAAACGTATGACGTCACAGCACCTGTTTTTGACTAAGGATCAACTTTGTTGTGACGTCACGTGGGAAGCATGGTACAAACACTGGATTATGATTCTAGTGCCGTTTTTCAACAAACAGATAAGAATAAATTGCTCAACAAGACAAACTCGAGGGACGTATTACTGATACGATTACGGAAACATTTAATATAATATTATGTATAAGCCGTAAGCCTGGCTTTTAAGTACTGCGTAGTTTTGGTATTTTAGAATAATTCACGTTACATTTTAGGACTAAAAGGACAATATTTCTTTACAATTACATTTAGGTTATATCACACAATATTCTTACAAAGATATGCTGATTTAAGCGTTGGTCAATAGAAATTCTGAATAACATTTATGATAAGTTATTTAATTATTCTATAGCATTTAAATTTATAGATATTGAATAAAAAAAGATTAGAAAGCAGGAGTAAAAATGCGCCAGCGGGAAGCTTAATCTATGTAAAAAATTCAATATGATTGGACGGAAGGAACGATTATTTGAGCTAAAACAAATTTGGGCACTGGAGCCGGCATTTTGACGATTGGAGCGTTGCCTAAAACACTATTCCAACTCACAGCCATGGAACTTTAAAGCTGATATACAATTGTATATCGGTTTGTCGTAGGCCAACATGGTGTCTACAGATCAAACGAGACGGCATGTGCCAATGTAGCAGATTGAGTTCATGTGTGATGAAAATAAATTGCACAATCGATTAAATAAAAGTGTAAGGGCTAAAAAGCATACATTGCACGCTTAGCGAACACACGCTACATTGACACTTGCCAGCTGTCGTGAAAATATCTATAGTCCAATTAAATACTTACAGGTACGCGATTTGCGTCTTCTTACACAACATTCATGATTGAATCTAACGTAGCCTAAAGGTGCGTACAGACCAAGAGAGCATTCGCTGTTCTATCCCCCGCTCTACGAAATCAACCAATCACGTTTTGTGTAACGATCGAATTTCGTAGAGTGGGAGGTTAGAACAGCGAATGCTCTTTTGGTTTGAACGCACCTTAACACGAAAAGTTCTCTACATTTTTGTCATTTTTAAATATGAAAACACTTCTGACCTGAACGTCATCAAATCAAAACACTGGACTAGTACACTAAAACATACAGCCAGCGATCAATATTATCTAAACATGACATGCATGTGTACGTAGTTCAGATACATCTGACGCTGACCGTCTACTCGCAAAACGTCAAAAATCACAACGATATTGCAACGCTCCAATCTAAGCCATCTAATACAAAATGAAGCTAGTGGTGACACTTAAGCATTTTAGTCATCCAGTTCTAAAATACACAGGACATCAACGAGTAACAAACTATGCGAAATATTGAGATTCGCTATAAAAAAAATTAAAAGAAAAATTTTCAGAAAAATGTATTTAGAACTTACTGAAAATGCGAATGAATACGCAGGGATCTTTACTTGATTAGAGATGTTTAACAATTAAAGTAAATATCCGTTTTAGTATGTGCGTATTTGAGAACTGAATGAATAAATTAAGAGAATCTATGACAGAGTCTTTTTTAACTCGGACTCGTATCGAATGAAAATATTAACGCTGATAATGGAAGTCTAGCTTGAATTTTATTAGCAAACTATCCTGTATAAAACCGACGTATCAAACATGAAAGTCTGCTACGAAACGCCAGCATGAGTGTAATATATTCTCGTAAATTATAGTAGGAAGACGAAGCTGGCAATATTATGATACTATATAAACTAGATTTTTGATCAAATACTATCTGTTTTTGTTGCACTGACTCGTGTACCTACTGGGTAGCAGATAGTCGAATAGAGGAGAAATATATTTTCTCCTCAGTAGCCAGAACGAACGTGGATACTTATGGCCTCGAATCTTTTCTTAATGTTGGTCAAGAAGATTATTTTGGAAAGTCCAATCAGAGCGTTACGAGTGTCTAACGGTTACTTAGGTTATCAAAACCCAACGCTAGACCGTCCAATACCACTAACTCAAGGTTATGGTGAGATTGGTGAGTATTTAGTTAATTACAATGCCAAATTGATCATGTTTGATAGTAGGTTTTATACAGTTATATCGACATTAATGTCATTCGGATATTATTCTACACCAACTACAAGCAATTCATAGCCGCTGTAGTTAATTCATAACATATATTATGTGTATAATAAGTAAATAAATTCATCAGAGTCAACTCAATATAGTAAATAAATATGAAGCAAAGATTTAACAACTGTAGCGATGTGTTAGGAAAGACACATAATATAATAAACTCTTGGCTACGTCAATTGAAGGAGTCAATGATGCTTTGAAGTTAATTTCGATATTTTGTAGTGGAATACAAGTATAACATGTGATTACCAGGCATATTTTAATGTATACAGCCCGAGAAAATATTATAATGAAGAGATTGCTAATTTATCTCTAACACATCGCTCAACCATAGGCAAGACCTAACATGCAACAATCAACAGAAAAATATATCTATGTCGCTTAACTATCTAGAATTGATTTAAAATAAAAAACGATATATTTTTTTATAATTTTGGTCAGAAATGGGCTAAGCGTCTGAAAAATAAGGCAATGTTCATTAATACCGATTATTTTTAATTCTAAAAATGTTATCAGTATTAATGACCTCGCCTGAAGAGTGAGGTAAATAGTTACAAGTATGGCAACAATGGAAATAGACACCGAGTTCATGAAGAAATTTACTACTAAAGGGTTCATATAAGACGGCTCCTAGTAACGGCATGTTGGAAGTGCTGAACTGCTGACGCAGTGGGCGCGGTGTACACATGATAAATGGAGTACGATGCCTTAAATTATTCACCGCTTAACACTTGCTGACATCTCATAAACTGCGCCCCATGTCCAAACAAACATAGGTATTTTAGTACGTAGGAACCGTCTTAAACAACGCCAATTATTCAGTTTTTAAACTAAATTAATTGTGCTAACGTTCAATTAATTAAATTATTACTAAAATACGCTAAGTGCGATAATGATTGTACTAATTTTTTTTTAATTTATTTAAACGAATTGGAAGAAACTGTGTGGATTTGAGACGAACTGCCGATTTTATTACTGACAAAAATTCGTTGTAGTGCACAGTAGACAATTTTGGCTCAACAATTAGCTTATTTATACCGTACCAACGGTATGGTATAAGTAAGACGCAATATAAATGGGCATATTTATCTAAAATTATTAAAGTACAAAACGTGTTAATTTGCAAAATGTTACTTTGTCTGCATTTTTATGACTACGACATAAATCTTTTAACAGCCTTGTCTTAGACAACAAAAATTAACTCCTAATTCACATGGTGATTCTGGTTTTTCACCAAAATTGTCTGCTGTGCATGTCGAGTTTTTACCTCAATGGCAGTTCCCTATCAATTTCAAATTCGTATTATCTATATTTAGTACTTTAATTTTTTTTAACACAAATAGAACTATTCCCTAATTAATCTACCATTTCAAATGGATCTTTTTTTCTCGTCAGAACGGAAATGCAAACATTAAACATTTAATAAAAGCAAACTAAAATCTACGAGAAATTCAATGTCTTAAATTTGTACATTACATAGGGGCTTATCAAATGCATGCACACTTTTATTAGAAAAGGCACTACCTTCAATGAATACTTAATTAACTTATAGCCATTTCATCAATTCATTTTATATGAGCGTTAGTCGATTTTAGATCGTATAATTAAAGCAAATTTAATATATAAATATAGGATGTCTAAACGGAAAACACGTACAAGTTTTAATTTGGCTTGATAGAGCTCATGGCAGTCAAAATGACTTTTCAAGCTATCTTACAATTTGATATTTTCCTCTTAGGTTCTCGACCAGTTCGCACTGTCGGCTATACAATCTATACCTTCTATTTCTTACACATCTTCAACGACATTAGTACTAACACTTAAAACTAATACGAACGAAAGATGGGAGATGTTTCTAACACTATGAATATTTTGGTTTGACTCTGCCATTAAAGACATAACATAACAGTATTTGTGCACCGTTTGCGGATTTAGACTTTGTTTACATATTACAAATAATCATTAAAGCGTTACATGTATCAGAATATGCTTAGAAACATTTCGTCAAATCCGTTTACAATTAGGTACGTCAGATTTTCAGAGCAAATTGACTACAAAAATTTAACTAATCTATCTGTGAGGAACTAACTATTTATTCATCTTACTTCATTTTGGCGGTAAGGAATTACTAAGAACACAATACGAAATCGTGCTGTAACACCCTGCGATAAGATTCGCATACGGTCGTCACAGAACAAGTTAAAATTAACAATTGACGAAAACTAGCCGATCCGTCTAAAGAAGCGGTCCCAAACTCTATTTCAATCTACTAAGGGTATAATTCCGTACTACCCTGCCGTACTAAGCCTAACACTACACACCGTATAAATCAAATATATTAAATAAATATAAATTGGTACACTTACACCCTAACAGTTTATAACTTCATATATTTTTATTTGCACGAAACGTGATATATTAAAATAGTGTCAACTAGTTATTAAAGTAGAAACATCACATTTTATTAAAGTTCTCTTTCAGTGTTGGTGTGAGCGAGACGTTTGGAAATGCCTTTATTTGGTTAATGGTCTATCAGTCTCTGTGAATGGGGATGACTATAGACTATACATACAAGTCTATGGATACACATTATTTTCATTTTACTCAAATCCTGTTACCATTTGATGACTAGAGTTTTTTGCTCAAATATATTCTTATGTCGTGTAAAGTCAGCTGCCGTACACTTAAAATGTCCTATCGCCATTATTGCTTAACATATTAAGTATATGTCGTAATTTTCAATTAATAGGTACGATAACCATTGGAATCTAGAAATTATTGCGGAACTATCAGATAAAAAAATATTATGCTGCAATATAAATATATAATGTATATAATCAAGATATCGATGTATTTAGAATATCGTTTCAAAGTGCCATCATTCGGCTTAATTCTCGCTCACACCAAACAAATCATTTGGCAAGTATTAATATTAGCCAATTGTCTTCGTTAGGATAGACATAGAGATAATACTTCAAACCCCAGCCAAGCATGATTATAAGTTCACATAAAAATACTTATTAGCAAATATGTACTTTTTGCTGATAAACTATCCTACTATAAATATACCCAATACCATATGAAAAGTTTTTTATTTATTTACCTATACATTTTACACTTGTTTCGATTTTTATAAATCTTCCGTATTCTTGACTAGCAGTGAAATTATTGTTATACCTGTTTTATTGTGTTTATTCGTTATGAATTACATTAATATACATACAACAATTGATGTTATTTCGATTTTACTTTTAGATGTTAATTTGTGATGTTGCTAATAAGTATTCCTATAAATGTGAACTGAGTTAGGTACAAATATGCAAGGTAGGTTACTGGCATTAAAAACTAACCCTACACACATCTATTTATAACATTATACTTCATAACAATTAATCGTGGTCTCAGTTATACCTGTGTAAGTGGCGCGAATTCACTTTTCATAAATGCATTATTTCATAATAAAAGTGCATTCGCTCATATTAAGTTAATAATTTATTGTTGATATGATACATTTTCGATTGCCTCTAGCCCATTGTTTAAGTAGCCTTTAAAGTTAGTAAAATACTTATTTTCAAGCAGATATGCTTCTGGTAGTAATGGCTACAGGTTTACCTCGACATGTACTTTTATGGTATTATATTATGTTGTGTAAAAATGCTTTATAAAACTTTTTATTTTTGAACGACTTGATTTTCTGAAGCCAAACAAAATACTCTGTGAAATACGTAACTATTAAAAGTTTAAGTAACATTCCAAAGTTTAAAAATAGTGTTGAGTTTTTAAATTATTAAGCTTAAGCAAATTTTTATCTTAGATAGTTAGCCATAAAAAGTTATAAAATCCAAAGGATTTTGTTTGGCTTCGTTCATTGAGTGTCAATGACGGAACTGTATAGTCAATATTGTGTAAGTACGTAAGAAACCAAAAGAGTAGACAACTTTTTTTTAACTAGTATTTACTTTAATCGCTAAATCATATCTTCTTGTAGGTAACATTGAGACATTCGCAAAGTCTCGTCATACGTCGGAAGCTAGGATGAAATAATTATACGATATCGTGCTCATATTACCTTACAGTACCTACCTACATAATCATCATTAATGCAGGTGTTATCAGATCATCCGATTTATTGCAATACAAGATATTATCAATAACAATATCCCATAGTGCTCAGCACGGATATGCTTTGAATAAAAAATATGTATTTTGAATCATATACTTACTGGGATAATAAGTAGCTTATAATTTGAATTGCAATTTGATGCTAATTTAGTAAAATCCACTTGAAGTTTTAGTGTAACTGACACTTCAGTCATTGACTATCACAACACAAGTCATTATTTATGTAACGATAAGTATTAATGCAAGATAAGACTTCTTTTATTCTTACACAAATGCAGGCTTGTAATACTTTTTTTAAAACACGTCTAGGAGACGTCACATTGAGTATTCAATGTATAAAAAGTCAGCACAGTAGAAAAGGGCCTAACAATCCTGAGTGTTATAAAAATTGGCAAAAATATCTGACATCGCATATATATCAAGTCTGTTACTATTTTACAGGCATTTTTGGCTTGATATGTAACTCATTGTGTACGGATCAGAAACTTGATGCTTGATAACTCACATAATCTAAGTAATTCATTCTCATTTTTGCCAATTTTTAATAATTTTTCTATCTGACTTTTTGATAAAATGTACCTATTGTTAGTAGCAGTATACAAATTTGCTACATTTTCATTGCTGAACAAGCAATTGATAGAGGTTACACATGAACAAGTTCAACTTCATCAATTAACTTAAAGTTGTACTATTTCGATCGTGGATATACACCTTCGCTTAGTTTATGGGCCCGGTAGCCAAGTAGTAGGGGTGTCGATTTGGCATGAATCGGTTGTCGTACCTCTGGTTTTTCTGGTAGAAGTCGTTGCGTCCCTGGTTGACCTTGTGCCTGTAGTTCTGCGTTTTACGCTGGTTCTTATCTTTCTCCGCCTGCTTGTTAGTTGTGCTTGTTTTATTGTTATTTGTTTCAGGCTTTGTGTCGGTCTTCACTGTCGGGGCGTCGTTGGGTTTCTCCTGAAGACCAAAAAGGCTGTTCAGATTTCTATGAACTTTTTAATTAAATAAATGATGTTACAGAAATTAAGCTGTGTGGGATCAGCATGCTTTTACCCAATTCACTTTACGTACATACTTATATTATTTTGAGTCTAGTTCTAGTGTACGACCAAAAAAAAAATTGTGATCTAAATTGGCTTACAGCCGGCCAATACTAAACATACGACTCCGTAAATAATGCGGCTGTCATGATATCGTGGTTATATTGTAATGAGAATTTAAGTTACGAGTAACCAATAACTGCAAGTATGTAATGGTGAGGATAATGAGACCAACGTACGTCTTTAATGTCAGCAGCAGGCGGTTTGGAAGTCTGTGCTGGGGGTTTGTCGGCTTCGGGGGCAACCTTCGGCGACGGCGGTTGTAGCTGCTTCTCACTCTGCAATCAAATATTATGGTTCCAAAAAATGCAAAATTTATTATTAAGTATTTATTATTTATTTAAAATTATATCAGATTCATTTGTAACATTTGTCCCACAAAACGGTTTACACAGTTTGACTGTGGGATCAGAGTCTCTTCGCTTATAGCTAAAGAATAAACTAATTTAACATTTATAAATCCTAATCCTAATTTATTAGATCCAGATATTTTTACAGCTGATAGTACTCGGTCTCTGGAGTATATTAAACCGTGAAACATTATAGCTTTTACGATGTTTTTTTGGAGAAAACGGAAAAACTAATTTGCTACGTAAAAACATCCTGTTTATGTGATAATTAAATGAAAACTCATTGAACAGATTCTAGTACCTCTTTTACGTAGGTACCACTTAACTGGAACTGGCCACTTCACGTCGATAAATTAAATACTTGATTGTCAATGTCATGTTATGTTCCGTTGGATTGTGTCGTTTGATGACATGACAGACAGTGTTATTGTGACATGTGGTAATGCACATGATGATTTTATTTTGACGAGATTATAATAAAATTTTTTGTTAGGAAAATGAAATCAAAAAAGTTACATGAAAAGATTTCTTAATTTATATTTAAAGTTAATTATTTTAATGTAAAGTATCATGTGTTAAAATATCTGCAACTAATAAATTAGAACCTTATATATTATTAATTAAAAACTTGAATAAACCCCTCCGGCCGCGATGGCAACTGAGTTTGGTAACCAGTTGCTGAAAAGGATTGAATATTCTTGTTAGACAACCAGTTGCCAAGGACGAATGCCCATTCTTGCTACATAACTATAGTTGCCAACTAGGAATTTTTCAAGTACAGTTACTTAATAGGAATTATCATTATCGTTTCACAACTAGGAATCATAAGGTTGTTAATTAGGAAATTGTATGACAGGTGCATAAAAGGAGCCATTTTATCAGGGATTATCTTTCCCCTTTCTAGTACTAGCCCCCCGTTTCTTCGACCACGATTGAGTGAGACTCATTTATCGTAGTCCCATTCAGTTAAAATGAAAGTAATTTTGAACCTCCTGTATCAAATGCAGGCATGATTTTTATTTTTTTTTATACCACGTCGGTGGCAAACAAGCATACGGCCCGCCGGATGGAAAGCAGTCACCGTAGCCTATGGGCGCTTGCAACCCCAGGGGTGTCACATGCGCGTTGCCGACCCAATAAGAACTTGTACACTCCTCTTTTGAAGAACCCCATACTGTAGTCCAACGGGAAAACCTCGGCAGGGAGCTCATTCCACAGACGGACCGTCCCCGCGGAAGTTCCTCTGAAACCGCACGGTGCGCGACCATTTAGGTTGCAAGGTGTGAGGATGAGCGCCCAGTCGGTGGCGAGCGGTGCGATGATGAAAAGTGGACGTTGGCATCATGTCGAACAGTTCTTCAGAGCACAACCCATTGTACAGACGATAGAACACACATAAGGAGGCGAAGTCTCTCCTTAGACTTAAGGGTTCAATACCGCCTGTGAGTCTGGGATCGTCGACTATTCGGACAGCTCGTCTCTGAACCGAGTCAAAGGGTGCAAGCTGGTATACAGGTGCTCCTGCCCAGAGGTGACAGCAATACTCCATATGGGGTCTGACTTGCGACTTATATAACAGAAGTCTTTGCCCCGGAGTAAAGTATCCCCTCGCTTTATTGAGCACCCCGAGCTTTTTGGATGCCAGCGTAGCTTTTCCCTCTAGGTGACATCGGAATTGGACGTCGTTGGAAATGTCGACTCCGAGGATCCCAATACTCCCTGACATGGTAAGAGCTGTGTCTTGGAACTTTGGAGCCACAGTGAATGGGGTTTTTTAGCGGTAAACGCGCAAACTTGTGTCTTTGTGGGGTTGAACCTGACTAGGTTATCCCGACCCCATAACGAGACTCTAGATAAAGTGTTCTCGATGTCAGACACAAGTTTTCCGCGACTTTCCAGTACCACAGAGCGAGGGATATTAGCACGGCCTGTGTAAAAAGTATCCCCAGTACTGTCATCCGCATAGCAATGGAGGTCGCCGATAGGTTGATATTCTTCAACGACTAATTATTAGGTATTACTTTTGTTAGATTCCGTATCCAGCATGGCTATAAACTGGGTAAAGAGTAACTTCCGGCTTACACATGGAAATGGGTAATTCTCAGGGCGTTTCAACCACTGTCATTTCCCCACTCGCATTTCCCTGTATGCTTTCTAAGTCAGATGTGCCATGTTAGGTTAATTTGATGAAGAACCGGGCTCTAGTCTACAGTGACCACTGACCATAAATAGCACAACCGACTTCAACAACTTGGAGGTAAATTCGAGTGAGGGAATGACAGCGGTTGAAACGCTCTGAGAATTACCCAAATAATCACTCGAATTTACCTCCAAGTTGTTGAAGTCGGTTGTGCTATTTATGGTCAGTGGTCACTGTAGACTAGAGCCCGGTTCTTCATCAAATTAACCTAACATGGCACATCTGACTTAGAAAGCATACAGGGAAATGCGAGTGGGGAAATGACAGTTCAAAATTACTTTCATTTTAACTGAATGGGACTACGATAAATGAGTCTCACTCAATCGTGGTCGAAGAAACGGGGGGCTAGTACTAGAAAGGGGAAAGATAATCCCTGATAAAATGGCTCCTTTTATGCACCTGTCATACAATTTCCTATTTAACAACCTTATGATTCCTAGTTGTGAAACGATAATGATAATTCCTATTAAGTAACTGTATTTGAAAAATTCCTAGTTGGCAACTATAGTTATGTAGCAAGAATGGGCATTCGTCCTTGGCAACTGGTTGTCTAACAAGAATATTCAATCCTTTTCAGCAACTGGTTACCAAACTCAGTTGCCATCGCGGCCGGAGGGGAATAACCTACGCTAAAATTTCGGCCTATTGGTTTCCGATCTGATATCTGCAGGCAAACGGTTTAAAATCTAGGGTAGACGTTTAATCAAAATGACATGATTATCAAAGTTTGAGTTAGTATTAAGAATCCAGTATGCTTTTGGTCATGCCCTTATTTACGGTCGAAAATGAGTGATATAAGAACAGTTCTAAAGTAGGGGCATCGAAAGAAGTCGTTTTTGACGTTTGTTTGCACATGAAGTTCTGTAAATGTTCACAGTTAGTATAATGGAGCAAATGTCAAACTTCATTGTTGCCTGTACGGAATAGTGATGTTACTACTGTTGCTGCAATTTACCGATACGACAATCGAAATAATAGTACATTGTGTATTAAGGGCGGTAAATAAGAAATTGTGAACGAGTGTGAAAGTAAAGCCCAAGCCGAAGGCGCGGGCTTTACTTCACACGAGTTCATAATTCTTGTACCGCCCGTGGCATACACAATGTTTTTCATCACACCTGTGAGGCAAAATAAGTAAACAAAACAATATATTTTCACAAAACTACTCTAAAATGGTCGAAATCATTTCTCAAAAACAGGGATGTCTTTTTATCATTTTTATAACAGAAGTCCCGACGCAGCGCGCGCCACCGCCGCCGCCCGCAGCGGGCGGCGCGCCAGTGCGACGTAATGTTGTATGAAAATTAAAAAAAAGTCATTACGACCATGGGCATAATATAGGTCATTACGTTCATGCATGCCTGCTTGTAAAATCAGCAGTTACGACCAGGTGTGATGAAAATAAATAAACCTTTTTTATGGAGGTACGAATAATTGCTACAATAGTAGGTACGCATATATTTTTTAAAAGTTTGTCATGGTTTCGACAGGTCCTCGCGAGGCCGTGTGCCCGGTGGATACGCGGCTTTACAGACTTGTAAATTTGTTGAACTTGACAACCAGGGTCGCGTTTTATAAAGTTACAATTTACAATTTCGCTGTTTGCCTCTCTAACGCACGCACTAATTGGCTAGAAAGAGAGACAAACAGCGAAATTGTAAATTGTAACTTTATAAAACGCGACCCAGATAAATATCAAAATTGTTATAAAATCACGTATAATTTTATTTATCGTAGATTAATAATTTATGAACCACTACGTTATTTATCACCTAGATGTGCTTTGATCTTAATAAATGGGTTTAGTGAGTTTACATACTGTATATAAGGCATTTCTCTATTTGGCATACCTACATTGCACTCTGAGCTAGCCGCAAGTTTGCCAACGTGGTTGGGACTGTTGGGAGTGGATCGCTGCAGGCTGGCAAACTCGCGTCCAAGCTCATGGTCTCATGGTCCCTCCTATAAAACATCCTACCTAAATGCGACTTTACGTCATTATGACGTCACCGGCACCAAAGTTTCGCTGCCTGCTAATGATTCTAAGTAAGATTACCAAACACTTTTTAATTAGGATTACCTTAATTTTTAATTAAACTTTTTTTAATGGCAAGTACCAGATCTAACGCCCTTTCGCACTTGACTGAAAATTTTACGATGGTAAAATCGAGCGTTTCACAACACTATCGTGAGCTGTCAAAAACGACTTCTTTCGATGCCCCTACGTTATTCAAGTGCGAGAGTGAGTACCCTATGCAAGACGGTTAAAATTCAACCATTATTCATCGATGCTTCAAAGGTTGCTCCGGTAAGAGCGGGCAGAGAAAATCGTCCTTGAGACCTTCGCAATGCTCAAGAATCCAGTTTTTGAACCACTCGCTACGCTCGTGGCTCAATTTTGGAATCTTTCGCTAGCTCAGGTCTCAATATTGGCACGACAGTTAAACAACAACTTTGCCCCCTTGTATAATAAATAACTATTGTTGCAAGTTTGATCATTTTGCTGTCATTTAAATTTACAAATAATTTATTCAATAATTATTTATTTAAACCAAGACATTAATTTCTGTAACGTCTTTTGTGGATAAAACGTATTTTTAGATCATTTTCAAAAAAATAGGTATAATATTAGGAAAACCCTAATGGTTCCGTGTAACAATCGCCATTTTTCCATTAAATTAAAATCCCACTATCTAGTCATATAATTATAATACGATTTATTTTACATCTAGGTAATTGAATATGGCCTTGTAATCAGCTCAATATAGATATTGATTTATTCCACCAGCTACACCAATATGGTGCTCTTAATCTACTTCATACTCCTAAGTCACTTCAAAACGTCTTCTCCATATTTAATGACTTTAATAAATTTAAGTAAATGCGTAAATCCCGAAATCCCATATGCGGCGTATATTCCATTCGTAGTGGATATAGCAACGTATAAGGATAAAGGCACAGGGAAAGTTCTTATAGCAGGAAACGCCACAGCGAAAGAAGACTTATTTATTGGAAATAAAACTTTCAGCTTCCACTTCGGTCTCGTAAAGTTAGAAGGAACAAACCGACTCAGCAAAACCAAGTGGATTTTCAAAATGGACAATCTTAATTGCCGTAGCTTTGTTACTAAGGCACTATTTAACACCTTCAATATTCCAATTGATACATGCTGTCTGAAGAAAGGATCTTATCCCATTCGTGATGTGGACATCGCAAGTCTAGACAGTGCATTTAAATTTACGTTGACTAGAATCTACGGACAATACGTGGCGGAGGTGGTATTTTATTCAGGAAAGACTACATTGTTGTGCTGGAATGCGTACGTAAATTACGGCGCTGATTGTGACAAGCCAAAAAATGTTTAAGGGTAACCATATATGACTGGTGATCGTGCCGTCTTGGAGATTGGTCGTGCATCACGCTACGAACAAATAAAACATGGAAGCCGCACGCCATAATAAATTGCCTTTCAAAAACGGTCCTGAATTTGAGTTGGCAAGTGTCACTCCCTCTTCAATGCACCATGGCAATTAATTTCAATGTCAACCTATAAAAACTTAAACAGCCATTTTAAAGTAGTTGTGATTGATGCATCAGTTTTGATTGGCTAGGTATATTCTATAATAAACATTTGTCAAAGATGTTGTGCCGAAATATCCGCGGTATTAAGAAAAACTATGTCTTGCCCATCTTGGCACAATTGAACAATTGTTTTGGGGGCATTTTTGAGCTGGCGATGGCGTTAGACGTCCATGTTATATACATATGGTCGCAGGCATCACTTTTTACTTAAATGTTTTTTTGTGCACTCGTGACAATCTGCATTATACATTTGTATTGTTTGTAGGCAACGACAATGGTATAGACCATTAAGTAGTCATCACATCACGACTTAACGAGTACAATGTATTGTCCTATATGTCCTTAAAAAAAATATATATATATATATATACCTTGGGACATCATACACCGGGAATGTACCGAAAGCCAAGGTACCGATCTCTGTGTGTAGAAAACGCACACTTGCTCGTTGTCAACTGTCTCTAAAATGGCTGTCAAATGTCACGCTGCAATCGGCTTGTTTAATACTTCCTTGTTATAGAAGTCGCGAACAATGTAAACAAACTTTGTATTAAAAATTAGTTTCATTTCAATGTAAGTCATTATATACTGCTAAATGTATGTGTAATTTAATCAACTCTTACCAATAGATAATCCAAAACCATAAAAGCAATAAAATAGTGGTAGACTAGTTATATTTTTTGAACAGTTTGTATTAATCATTCATGAGCAAAATCTCACTTGATCATTTTCAACGTACCGATAATTTTGGAGGATCCGGTCGAGGACATTTTTCGTACGAAAGTGAAAACAAGTCAAGAGACGATTTTGATACTTGTATTCTTAAAATTTTACTTTGCATTTGGTCTTGAAACGTTTCATTATTACAAGATATTGATTAAAAAAACGAAAACAACAATAAAAAAGCGTGAATTATAACAATAATTAAAGATATAATTAAATTGCTTATCGCCAAAGTAACAACTAATTACCGGTCAAGAGCATGTCGGGCCAGGCCCTACGGATCAGAAGTTACGGGGGGGGGGGGGCACAATTTTTCTTTATTATTTTAAGATCCTTATTCTTTTAAAGATACCTATTCAATGATACCCCACACTAAAGGATTACACAAACAAAAATATCATCCCCATCAAGTTGAGGAGGTCCCCGAAAACAATTTTTTTTTCTAGTTTTTATTGTCCCATTTTGTTGCCATGATTAATATGTATACTGTGAGGGTGTAGCCCTCAGGGTTTCAGGGACGGGAGTGAGAAGGAAACAGGAAGTAGGGCAGCCAGTAGGATATTTATTTATTCAAAAATAAAGGCACCTGTAATAGATACAAGTACAGTCAGCTAAACTGATATTGAGTTGGAATATATATAAATGTAAAACTATAAAGTATGAAACTTACAATATTGTGCCTTTGGGAAAGAACGACTGGAATACAGGTAACAGTAACAGATATTTATGAGTATAAGGGCCTGTTTCACAATCTCCAATTAAAGCTATCTGTCAGATAAAAATAACACGCTCTCTTTATTCTTCCAGGTGAAAGAAAGAGATAGTGTTATTTTTTATCTGACAGATGGCTTTATTTGGAGATTGTGAAACAGGCCGTTAAACACATTCACTGGATATTAAAAGTTCGTAACAGAGCATTGACTCGTGCTGCACTTAGATTTCTTAAGTAAATTGACAAATATTTAGTAATATATCGATCTGTGTCTTCTGATGGACTGAGGATGAATGATCAGGGAAATGAATGAATAATGGGAATTTGTAATTTTAAATTTGGAATAAAGGATCTAAAACGGCCAGAACCTAACATGGAAGGGGCAATGTGCGTTCCGATTCACGCATCGTCACATATACCTGTAACAAATTGCAGATTTCTAGTATTAACGGCTACTGAGCTATGCTGCGGACAGACGGACATGGCGAAACTATAAGGGGTCCGTTTTTGCCATTTTGGCTACGGAATCCTAAAAAAGGGCCTTTATATTTGGCCCACCTTATATCAATCAAATCAAATCTATATTAAAAACAAATTATGCGTTATTTGTTTAGCTATTAATTAAGCATAATAATATATGATTACATAGGCATATTTCCGAGTGGTTTAATTGTCTATTTTAAGTCATTATTTATCATTTATATTTCCATCAAAAATGTTTGAGCAATATTAGTTTCATACTGTCCATATTGTTTAATGTATGCGCGACGTGGATCGACTGTAACAATACCATTTTACTATTCACTATATTATTATAACGTACCAAATGATTTTAATTGTGATCTTGTTAATTATACGGTTCGATACAAATGCGATAAGAGTGGAACTGATAAACATTACGAAATGCAACGAGCCTGTGCGACCGTACTCAACATACAGCCCTTTCAATATAACATTGGAGTCCTACTATAGCAATCCAAGAGGTATAAGGCTAATAAGAGGGAACGTCACAGTGCATGAATATTTTAATGATCATGATAAACATGCGGACCTTCGTGTAATGCGTGTGATTGCAGGAGCCAACAACCAATCAAGTAAACTTCAGTGGCAAATCATAATGAAAAATCTTAAATGTCACAACTTTATTTCTAAAACATTTTTCTATACTTTTGGAATACCTTTCGTAAAGACATGCTCATTGAAGAAGGGATTTTATCCTGTCAACGAAGTGGATTTAGACTTAATCGATAAGAAGTTCTTCATGATGGTGGCGAAGTCAAAGAGCATGTTTATGGCTGAATTAGAAATAGATAACGAAAAGTATGCACTGGACTGTTATAGTGCCTTTTTCAATTTGGAATGACGAAACTATATTTTTTTCTACTCCCGTACTTTTATTAGTCATTTACAAGGTCGTAAACACACCCTTAAGCCCCTACCTTATAGATGTCAAGTCTATATTGTCTATTCCCTATAAAAGCATTCGGGCATACACGCAGTGCGTTTTTGGATTTTAAGACTCCTCGTGTATACACGACGTAATGAAATACATGGCTGCCAACCTAATTTTAAATCTCATTTCTGATGAATAGTAAACCATAGAGGAATTTTCTTTTTAGTTTTGACGTCTCCCGCCCGATCTTGACGATTAATCAAATTGTGTTTGACTAAGAATATTTCTCAAATTTACAATTTTATTTGTGTGTGGTCGTAAAAAAGTAATGTATGCAACATTGTTTAACTGAGTAAAAAAATGCTCTTGGCGTCTTTAATAACAAATTTCGGCTTCGCCTTAAATTATTACCCAAGCCACTCACCTTTTATGACCTCTGTTAAACAAGGGTTGCATTGCATAATAGTACATTACGACACAAGTGCAAAAAACATGAATTTCGTTTTTGCACGTAACGTGTCTCGTACGACGTTTTTTAGTGCCTCCGAAGTTTTGGACCTGACGTAAAATGACACACTTCTCGCACTAGAGCCTAAAAAAGGCACCATCTGTACTAAAAAAATACTATTACGTACGCGCCCTTAATGCGGTTTAGTATCCAAATTCCGATTACATGTGACGTTCGGTGGGTAAAGACACCTTCAGGACTCTCGGGTCTCGGGGCTTGTTTACATCGCGGGGCGTCAAGTTAGTATAGCGAACACATTAATAACAGCGTAATAAGCGCCACCCGCTATAAGGCTTAAATACAAATATCAAAACGACTTTAAGATTTAGGGTGTGTTTCGCCATAATCAAAATAGGCAGATAAACGTTTGCTGTCCTTTTCTTTTATATGTCTGGGGATAAGGACAGTGATAATTCTGGGCACCCTACCATCCGGCGCTGACGTCGCTCCCGTTTTATATCCCTTCGTTTGAGGTCTTCAAAAATGTGCTATTAAAAATTTTACCTTTAATATGTATAATTATAGTTTACAATTTAACGGCGAGAGAAGCCCGTTTTTGGCTCTACATATTTTTTAATTGACATGCCCATTGATAACTCGGCCGCAACATAGCAAAATAAATAGCCCCCGCCAGGAAGTATGCTTCCTAGCGGTTTCTTGTCTCGTACGTGTGTAGTACAAACTGCAACACTCCAACTGACCATTAAAGACAGAGCAGAGAGAAAATGAAAGAAATAAATATATTTATATTATGTCAACTTCAAATTATTACACGGGAATGTTGATTGTTCGCACTGTTCGCAACTTGGTCGAATAATACAAATCGGGTTCCGAAATCTTATGAGACTGGTATCACGACTTTGGCCGAACTCTGCTGACCAATGGGGCGACATTGCTACGGTTAACCAATGATCGCTCGTGGTTTCTTCAGAAGGTGACATTACCATGGTTTACATAATAACAAAAATGTTTAACCAATGATTGAACGCGATTTTTCCGGAAGCTGTATGCTTAGCACATGATTGGCGCGACAGTATCTCGCCGCGAGATAGTCTATCTGTCCCTCTTTTGTTAATATAGCTAGTGAAGGACGGGAGATCTATCTCGCGGCGACATACTGTCGCACCAATCATGTGCTAAGCCAGCTGACGTTGCTATAGTTACGTTATATATAACATCCGCTTTAGTCCTGGAGACGTCAATCTAACTTCAGAGCCGGTAATTTGACTTCTACATAGCAGATGTAGAAATTTTCGTTCATTTTCCTTTCAACGGCTGTCACTGTCAAATATTTTTTCAAAGTTAGAATTTCAGCCAGAAACTATGAAGTCTCAATTAAACATTTGTATGGCTACTGACAGATTAAATGATTATAGGTAGACTATCAAACGTTTATCTACCATATTTCCACAAAGGTTACATAAGTATTCAACTAACGTCAACTAAGAGATGTGACGAATGATAATAAAGACAGCAATAGCATTTGTCTCTGTCAATTAAAAAAATAATTTAAAATTGCCCGATAACATGGCTACCTATAAAAGTATCTTGAATTGAAAAAATACCTCGCCTATTAATGTCAGATAAATCATGGCATCCGATTTGAAGAAAACATGAATAAATTACTAAACGGTTTTAGACAAATCTATGAAGAACTCTCGTTATCCAGTTTCCACTAGGAACAACGACATCTAGCGTCTAATAATGGCCGATAGCTAATTCTTAATTTTCGTAGACGAAGGAATTTTTATTATGTCAACTAGTTTTCAAATACTGAAATGACGCAACAAAGATTCGATGACATATCATCGGGGACCATCGGAAATGTTGCCTACTAACGAAAAATACCGATCCCATAATATTACACGACCAAATTGCATCCTTTGTCAAGTGGCTCAACATTTCTATGTAACTGACATGTGACTGTAAGTGTGATTCTCTTTCATGCAATATTTCCAATTTCCAAAGTGTATACCTAGCTGTGTTGCTGTACAATTTTTTTTTTAATTTGCGTACAATTTCGTACATTTCATGTACATTTTTTTGATGTTAGTTTGAATACTGTACGACACCATGTCACCGCCAGGAAGTATGACACCTTTAGAATCATTACGAACAAATAAATCAAGTCTGTTCGGCAATTTGAGTTCAGTTTTAACAAACAAAAAAACAGTCGAATTGACAACCTAATCATTGGTCGGTCTCCTGTTCGTTGCCATATGGGTTGCACTTTTCACTTACGATTAGGTGGAGAGGAGCCAATTTGTTGTACAATTTTTATTAAAAAAAATCTAAATTTTGAAGACAACACAAATACTTTGGCAGTTTACACCAGAGTATACAAAAACTTCCACTCAAGTTGAGGCTTGAACTCACTATCCCTTTTATGTACCAAATGAATAGCGTATTATGAAAACTATAGTTTGTCTAGGATTTTACTCGCTTGAGGCACAGACAGAGAATCATACCGTCTCTTTCTTACCCTAATGTTATTGACTCAAAAAAAAGTCATCTTAGTGGACACATTACTGCGATCGCCAATCCGCTTGCCCAGCGTGGCGATTATAGGCATTTACCTACTAATGTGAATAGTTACCTAATAGGAGAGACCTACGTTCAGCAATGGATGGAATAGGCTGATGTTGTTACTGCCAAAGTTTGTTTGTTAGACTTAGTGATCGTTATCAACGTGCCCTTTCCGTGGCAATGGCTATGGTTGACAGAAAAAGTAACAAATGTGAAAATGCGATTTTGTTCTATTACTCGTACGGTCAGTAAAAATAGTACTCTCCTTAGGATACATACAAAATATATCCTACTTTAAAAAAGAAAAAATCTAATGTCATCAATTTATAACACAAAATAGTACCTTAAATGTCATTCTGCGAAGTCTTTATTTAAGGTAAAATGAATATTCAAGTGGATTAAGATCAGTGTTATATAATGGATTTTTCAATTTGACGTGAACGTTTGACAGCCGAATCTGTTTAATATATTTTAGTCGTTTACTCGTTTGACCAGTGTAATTTGAATAAGTGATTAAAATATGTATAGGTAATTAATTATTATAATTAAAATTACTATGATTTCTGAAATTTTAATAATTGATAAAATACCTGTGTATTTGATTTTTCTGTCGACCATACTTTGCCACCAAAACCGCACGTTGATAACGATGACTAATCAGACTATACAATACATACCGTTACAGTTTTGGCGTTGCTGGCAGTTGGGTTGCTAACAGGTGCCGTGTTGGGCGCGAGGGCTACTGTTAGAGTGAGGTCGCGCCACATCGCGCATCTCGCTATAATAATAGTGCATTACTGCGATCGCCAATCCGCTTGCCCAGCGTGGAAATTATGGGCATTTACCTCCTAATGCGTTAGTTAATAGGAGAGACCTACGTCCAGCAATGGATGGATGGAATAGGCTGATGTTGTCACTGCCAAAGTTTGTTAGTCAGACTATACATACCGTTACAGTTTTGGCGTTGGCAGTTGGGTTGCTAACAGGCGCCATATTGGGCGCGAGTGCCACTGTTAGAGTGAGGTCGCACCACATCGCGCATCTCGCTCGGCGCGCGCAGACGCCCAGCTGCTTCACAGCTTCCGCCAGTTGGAATAGGCTGTTGTTACTGCCAAAGTTTGTTAGTCAGACTATACATACCGTTACAGTCTTGGCGTTGGCAGTTGGGTTGCTAACAGGTGCCATGTTGGGTGCGAGCGCCACTGTTAGAGTGAGGTCGCACCACATCGCGCATCTCGCTATAATAATAGTGCATTACTGCGATCGCCAATCCGCTTGCCCAGCGTGGAAATTATGGGCATTTACCTCCTAATGCGTCTATAGTCAATAGGAGACCTACGTCCAGCAATGGATGGATGGAATAGGCTAATGTTGTCACTGCCAAAGTTTGTTAGTCCTATACATACCGTTACAGTTTTGGCGTTGGCAGTTGGGTTGCTAACAGGTGCCATATTGGGTGCGAGGGCTACTGTTAGAGTGAGGTCGCACCACATCGCGCATCTCGCTATAATAATAGTGCATTACTGCGATCGCCAATCCGCTTGCCCAGCGTGGAAATTATGGGCATTTACCTCCTAATGCGTCTATAGTCAATAGGAGAGACCTACGTCCAGCAATGGATGGATGGAATAGGCTAATGTTGTCACTGCCAAAGTTTGTTAGTCCTATACATACCGTTAGTTTTGGCGTTGGCAGTTGGGTTGCTAACAGGCGCCATATTGGGCGCGAGCGCCACTGTTAGAGTGAGGTCGCACCACATCGCGCATCTCGCTATAATAATAGGGCATTACTGCGATCGCCAATCCGCTTGCCCAGCGTGGAAATTATGGGCATTTACCTCCTAATGCGTCTATAGTCAATAGGAGAGACCTACGTCCAGCAATGGATGGATGGAATAGGCTAATGTTGTCACTGCCAAAGTTTGTTAGTCCTATACATACCGTTAGTTTTGGCGTTGGCAGTTGGGTTGCTAACAGGCGCAATATTGGGCGCGAGCGCCACTGTTAGAGTGAGGTCGCACCACATCGCGCATCTCGCTATAATAATAGGGCATTACTGCGATCGCCAATCCGCTTGCCCAGCGTGGAAATTATGGGCATTTACCTCCTAATGCGTCTATAGTCAATAGGAGAGACCTACGTCCAGCAATGGATGGATGGAATAGGCT
>JALPQI010007135.1:0-52270 GCA_025490895.1 Thaumatotibia leucotreta | reverse complement strand
CCATTTTTGAGCTGGCGTTAGTCGTCAATGTTATATATATGGTCGCAGGGTGGCGGCAAATGTATTCTTACTGCCGTCACCACACGGCAACTTGTGTACTTAAATGTATTATCATCATTTATCATTTCAGCCGTTAGACAACTGCTGAGCAATAGGCCTCCCCTTTGGACTTTCACACACCGGTTTGAAACGGCCTGCATCCAGCGTCTTCTGGCTCTCCTCATAAGTCATCTGTTCATCTTGTGGGCGGACGTCCTACGCTGTGTTTGCAAAACCGTGGTGTCCAATCGAGCACTTTTCGACCCCATCGGCCATTTGCTCTGCGTGCACATTGCCACTTCAGATAAAAATCCGGAAGGCTATGTCGGTGACATAAGTTCGCCTACGGATCTCCTCATTTCTGCTTCAATCACTCAAGCACTTTATTAAATTTGGCGATTCTGAAACTGACTATAGCTATCCTTATTCCATATATATGACTAAATCAGGAGGACCCTTGACACGAGCGCATGTGAAAATTTGCCGTGAGTTATTTCAAAGAGAACTATGAACTCGCTCTGATAGGATTTAGCTAGTACCTATAGTTTGTTTATTTGTACCGGCATGCTTTGGAATTTGATGTTAGCCGAAACACAACAGCACCCTACATTTAACGTTAGGTATACATTTCAAAATGCTCATATAGTTCGTAAAATATAAATTATTGGTAACTTTCTACCTACATTATTGTAAAAATAAACATTCAATTTATATTTCTCGAACTATACCTACATGTACTACTATGTAAATACCTACCTACCTCCGTTCCGTAGTCAAATACCAAAAAGGGAACCTTTACAGATAAGATCGGTCATGTCTGTCTCTCCGTCTATCACAGCCAATTTAGGTACTAGGTAACTCATAAGGATCACATATAATCACATAAGGATATATTACGTGCTTTATGAGCCGCTATAAAATTATGAAACTAAACAGTAAACATAAAACTTTTTTGGGGCCCTCTTATCTTATTGGTGGGATACACTTCGACCTACCATTGGGATATTTTGTGTAATGGAAACTGCGTAAGTATAATTATAATGGTTTTTTTTCGATGTACATAAGCAAATGGGGTTTTATTGTAATAGAAAGTTCTTTCAAAATGATATCAAGGTTTCTAGACACGAATTCCTCCGTGTTTCTAGAAGACATTTTTAAGTAGACCATTTTCGAGATTAGGTACAGCTCTTAAAGTCCTAAAAAGTGTGTTCCTCTCATCTATTTTACAGGGTCTATAAAATTGTAAAAAAATGAAGGTGATGCATATTATGTAATAAATTCTTTCAACGTTTTTTTTAGTTTTATTACAAAGTTTGTGTAATTTTTATGTTTTCTGCTACAGAACACTTTATGCAGAAGTCCGACTCGCACTTGACCACTTTTTTAGTATTTTGTGCTCGAAGTTCAATTTTGGAACATTTTGCTTGGTCGGGTCTATTTTAGCAGGACTTGGCTCCCTTATAAATTAAATCATTGTTTTTTTAAATTTATGACCCATATTATTAAGTTTGTAGATTGATGATTTTCACTAATAGGAACTAGCAACGTTCCTACTTGGTAAAAAAATACACGAGTCGGAAGAATATACAAATATATAACAACCTATTTTAACGAGAGAAACATTTTCTGCTGGATGAAATGGGGGCAAACTTGTACAGGTACCTATGTATGTATGTATGTGATTAACGTGGTTTTAATCACCAATCGTTAAGGTTAATGCATAATGAAAGTTAAGCTGGTAGTTCTATATTTAATATAATTGTACCCTTCGTGTAGTTATGCACCTATATACCAACACGTGAAGTTTTAATTTGATTTGCCCGTTCACTGTATTCTGGTGCTGCTAAAATCGAATCGAAATTGAATTAACTCTCTCGCTCTGATGAACACCTACAATATTTGCTAAGAGAGAGGGTTAGGTATATTCATTGGCATATATTATGTATAGCTGAACAACCGGTTGTAAACATAATAGATGATTCATACTAAACTCATATTTAAATACATGTGTCTGATGAATAGGAAGTGTCCCTAAGAAGCTAGTATCAATTTTTTTTACTTGTTCCTGCAGCCTCTTTAAAGAGTCCGTTGGGAGTCATGGCTCGTTGTTGCGAGGTCTCCAGATTGGGCCTTCCGAACACCACTACGAGTTAGGGTTCAAATCCAGTACGATGGTGATGGCATAATGTTTTTTTCCGTCCATAATGTTTGCTGTGGTCTTAGTTAATGATGATGTCTTAGTGAATGTGGTCTTAGTTGGTTGCATCTGAATTTTTCACGGTAATATCTTGTGATCTAAGCCTCGTTTCTCAAAATCTTGTACCTTGTAACTAATACAATTCGAAGTCGTTTTTTGACACCATTAATTAGATAAGGACTACCGCTTGTAAATGTTACAATTACGAGGTTTTGAGAGTCTAGGCTCAGTATACAAGATATATTATGATCTAAGCCTTATCCTATTTCTATACGTATTCTGTTTACCTATCTAGATATCGGCCTTTGATTGCTGAGCGCACGCCATCACGTGCAATTATAGGCATGGAACTAGCCTAAATTGAAAGAAGCATCCCGCTCACAAATGCATCGAAATTTGTGGGTAAATAGAATCATTCTCCTCAGAAATCTGAAACTTCAAATGCACACAATATTGCTTGGAGTGGAACTAATCTATGTGCCTAGTACGTAAGATGATTGCTTTGCAGGTTCATGGGTAAACGTGTTCCTAGAAATCTAGGTCTGGAACGAACGATAAATTGAATTCCATGCAATACAATGTGCGAAACCCAATATTCAACCGGGATTAGTACATATCTATTCATTACGGCGATTTCAAGATATAATTCCAGAAGACTGCTTGGACTCAAATCCTGATAATTGATGACATAGAATTTTCGCCGCTTTAATACAGATTTCACCTGATACGATCTTTGTTTATTTGTAATATAAGGTTGCGAATTAAATTGAACCACTTTCAGTGTGCTTAGCACATGGTTGGTACGTCAGTTTGTCGCCGCGAGATAGATTTTCCATCTTTTACTATCAATATGAATAAAAGAGAGATGGATAGTTAGTCTACAGACTTGAGATGGAAAATCTATCTCGCGGCAAATCTCGCGGCGACATATTACTGTGGCAATAATCATGTGCTAAGCCTACAGGTACCTGTTTGAAAAAAAATGTTGTTCATAATATTATATAGGTATAATACTCGTAGTTCGACCATCGATATAATGATATCCGTAAATAAATGAAAAATTGTACATTAAAAGTAGAAAAGAAATCATAGGTAGTAGTAGACCTATTTCTTAACCAAGAATAACCCTATAAAAAATGTATAATAATTGTCAGATGTAACTCCGAAATAATAAATATAGAGTTAGGCGCATAAGTACTTGTATAAAAGTATTAAATTGATGGATATGTAATTGACATAAAAACATAAAAATATTTGATGGCAACTAACCTATTACTTAAAAGGTACTTAAGGGTAGCTCATTCATCAATAACAGAAACAACATTTTTCTGAAGACTGATTACACCAATACACTTGGTAAATAATCGACTAGATAATAAATCACATACACTTAGTGGGAATGAATAGAGCACAGTCTGGCTTGCCGTGTCTGGCCGTGTATAGACTTACCTAAACACAGACTATGAATTACAGACTCGGCGAAAAAATGAACCGTAGACATTTTAGAGGAAAGCCGTTCCTTACTACTTGGGAACCCACACTATCGGGATAATTATAGAGAACTTTCTTACAGCTTCCTGAAGACCTATGAGAACGGGAACAGGCTAAATTGGAGAAATACCTCAATCGATAGTACTCAACGAGGTAGTAGGTTTCGCCTTGTATATCTTGAAGTATCCCAATATACGAACGTTGGATTTGCCCGAATGCTATTGATCATTTCATTCCACGTAATCAACATTTTACGGGAAGTAGAGAAGAAGAAAATAGACGTCCTAGAGATGTGGTGCTGGAAAAGAATGTATCGGAGTATCGTGGACTGAATTTTGTATCAACGAGTCTAAACTTCGAAAACTAGGCATCAAGCAGCGTTTAACATATATTAGGTATTTGATACAATCTCGTATCCTGACGTCATGTATGCCGCCGAAGAGAGGTGGCTATTGTGTGACTTGTGGTCCACGGACAGATTGAGGGCACAAGTCCATGAAGAATATCACATATGAAGTAGAATGTAGAGAGCAGTAAATGACGCAATGATGGTCGAACAGTGATGGTCGAACTAACCTACATGAATGCAGGATAAAGGCAGTCACATGTAAATCATGCCACCAACACCTGAAATGGTGACCACCACGACTCTGGCAAGAGAAATACCAAACAAAGAAGAAGAATTAAAACTTGTTTAACACATTTGAGAGTGGAGCGACTCGCTGAGTTTTTATTCGAGTCACTCGAGTTTTATTTGACTCTGCCGAGTTTCCAATTCCATGTTCTGTAAGCGTTTGGAATTAGATTCTTGCTATCGATCACGTGTATTCTAAAGGATACGTAGTGCGTGGATATTCTTACTAATGACATTAGAGTTGTATTAAATATATTTATCTCTGGCCACAACTACGTTCGAATAAAAATGTTTCATGATACATAACAAACTAAAAGATTCAGCGGCCAGCCAGGCATCAGTGGTTAATGTCGCCTAATGGCCTCATAATAATATGAGCTTGAAGTGTGAGGAGGCTAACTGACGTGATGCAAGAACTAGGTGTTTTACCCTATTTTATGTTACTTACGAATAACAAAAACAATCGTTTACCATATTGACTTATCACACTTAGTTTTAACACGTAGTTGACGAATTACAAAACATATTTACAAATTTAGACTTCCACTAGAGGCAAACTGAACATATTTAATAACCAACTGAAAAACTAAAATGGTGAATAAATTCACGGAATAACAAATATGCTTTCAGTAAGATAAAGTTCAGTAAATTGATAAGGGTAAGTCAGTTCGATCCATATGCACAAAACGAATAGTACCAACGACTGTTTAAAAATATCGTTTAACCCTTTTTTACTCGGGGGGGAAATGCTTTTAGACATTAACACCCGCTAGCTTAGGGAAGCCCATTTTAGACCATAGTTATTGGAGTTGTATGTGGAACTCAATCCTCTATGCAGAGGAGACCCAAATAAAAACCCCGCAAAGGAGAATACCCAAAAAACCGGCCAAGAGCATGTCAGGCTATGCTCAGTCTTGGATTTCGTAGTTATTCAAAAACGATTCGACCGATTATGTTCCAAATAGTTTTATTTTAAAGTAAAGTACTATAGAATACTCATCATTTCTCCATATTATTATTTATTTATTTATTACAGCAATATAAAATATCCCCACTTTACGTGTAGGGAAGAAGCCCGAAAAAAATTTTTTTGTTCTACCACTTTGTCGGCGTGAGTAATACATATATAGGTACATGTAGGCATGATGTAGCACATGATTGGTGCGACAATATGTCGCCGCGGGATAGACTATCCCTCCCTCTTTTATTGATATAGTTAGTAAAAGACGGAAAATCTATCTCGCTGCGACATACTGTCGCACCAATCATGCGCTAAGTGTGCTGTAGCAAATTGCAAATTTCTAGTACTAACGGCTTATGAGCTATACTGCGGACAGACAGACGGACAGATGGACATGGCGAAACTATAATGGCCTGGCCACGACATTGGTCTAAGGCAACCGGCGGAGCGGAAAACATACGTGCAAGAGGGAGTTCCGATATCGGCATCTCGCTCCAACATAATAATATGGATTCGCTCGCCGCCGGTCGCTTTAGACCAATGTCGTGGCCAGGCCTTAAGGATTCCTAATTTGTAAGTGTTTGTGTGTAAGTGGGCCTAAATGTTGGGTCTCCCTCGAGATCCCTAACATCGTTTGTCCTAAAATCACTTGCCCGAACTGTTTTGCACTAATGGGCATTAGCCCTATCGATCAGTTGCAATAACACTCATTTTCCATAATGTAATGATTGCCCTAAAACTCACTTGCCCAAATCATTTTTTACCATAACTGTTAAAAACCCTAATGTTATTTGGCATATTCTTCGAAATCCCTAATAACGTTTCACCTCATGTCATTTAGCCTAAATGTTGTTTTCCTAAGGCCGTGGTCTCCTATTTTATGCTGTACGCGGCGTCTGACGTTAGCGTCAACGTTCAATTCCGCTCCTATCGACGTCTGAATGCAACGCACAGCGTCAGCGGTCAATACGTTCGCCTCAGAGAAGGGCGTAACTTAACAGTAGATCCGACTGCATCACTATCTTTTTCCCAACGTTTATGCATATAAATATTGTTTTTATAAATTATTTTCATTTTTATCATACAGTGCATTGAAAGATTTAATAAATTCTATTAATAATTCGTCTTTTTCTTTATTAAACTTCGACATTTTGTTTGACGCGGGAGACGACGTTCACGCTGCAATGGTTCGAAAAGACTAGAAACGCGGCGCACAGCTTTTGATAGCCGCGTGCGACGTCAAGACGCCAACGTTGACATGTGAAGGAGACCACAACAGTATATACCTATAGTGAGCAATCAGACGCAGCGTACGACGTGACGAGACGCCGCGTACGGCGTGAAATAGGAGACCACAGCCTAAGAGACAGAAGCCCTAGCGAACAATAGCAATAACAATATTTATTCATAATGTCGGTAATAGTAGCACAATTTTTTTTTATTAATTTAGCGTGCAGAATACGCTAAAATAAGCCTGTTTTGTAGGAAAAACTTATCCCCAAAATCAAAAACTGCCGAATTTAAATAAAAATTGGTTTTGGTCAAAATTACGATGAATGTCGTGTTATTCTGATACCTATTTATTCAAGAATTACATCAAATAATGGGGACTAAATCTGCAGTGAGCGAGCGAAGCGAGCGAACAAAACCTTCCGGGGCAGATCCGACTCGGATAGGTTAGGTTAGAAGACTAAGGCGGGAGCTTTGCTCCCGATGAATGTTGAATGTTGACGACGATGAATGTTGTGTTATTCTGATACCTATTTATTCAAGAATACATTAAATAGTGGGGACTAAATCTGACTTAATTTGAGTACAAATATAGGATAAACTACAATAGGCCATACAAAGTTAGGAAATACGATTATTAGGATTATCAATCATTAGGCTTACTGACAATTATGATACATGACTATTATTGCATATAACGTGAGGATAAATAATTGATATGGAAAATGATGACTAGGATATAACGCATTAGGGAAAACAAAAATCATCCATACGATATTAGGAAAATTAAAGATATGGCATATGAGCATACCTGGGATAACTCGGGGCATTTATACGAAAGTGATGTAGCAAAATATTTTATCGACTAAAAATATATCGATGTTACTGTGAATGACAACATCAAAATGTTATTCGGCATAAATAAATATTAGGTACTTACTCTTCAATTAAAATAAAAAATAAATTTAAACGGGTAGTTACGCGTTTATTTTAAAATAGTTTTCAAAATATACAATTAATATTACAATATCAATATTTAAATTGTCATTTTGATTAAAATGGCATTTGCAAACAAGAGGCCCGATATCAGATATGACATCGAACCTCTGTACTGTAATCGAGAATGTTCATTAAGCACATCTTTTATTATAATTATATCGACATCTTTTTAATCGATATCAAATCCCTATAACTTGCCCCCAGTTATCCCACGTATGCATATGAGCGTTAGGACTAATGATCATTCGGACATAAAACGTTAGTGAATGCAAGAATAGGTCAAAAAACGTTAGGGATCCAGATATAGATCCCTAAATGTTTCATGCTCTGTATGTATGTACAAGTATGTATATGTGTTTGTGTATATTGTAGATAGATGTATGTAATGTATATTGGAGGTAGCTCAGCTAGTAAATCCCAGTACTCCGGCACGTCAGCCCTGCGGCCCGTGGGATTCGTGATAAGTATGGCTAATCCATTAAACGCATTAGCAGATGCAACTAGCGTAATTAACAGTGCAACTACGAGCTCAGACAAGTTCATTTAAAGCAATGTTGGACATTTATATTTGAGGTTGTTGCGAGGAGGCTGAGCGTTTCAACCGCCTAATTTTGGTGGTAACATTTTTGCCAACGTTTATATTCGTTACAGTGTGCTAATTTGTCATTTGAAGGAGGCACGGTACCTTATACAAATGACGTAGTATAACATTGAGACGTTTAGAAACTACTAATTATTCTAAGTAGTAAGGTAAAACCTACTTAAAGAGTTTAGGTAGGAGCGACATTAGTACTAAGTTAGTTTTATTTTTGAAAACGTACGAGAGTAGTATAATTTTTATTAGCTATTGAAACATGTCTAGGTAAGATAGGTCCTATTTCTCCAGGGGCCTATTTCTCGACTTGTAACTTGTAATACAAGCGGAAGTCCTTACCCACAAACTTGCTTCATGTACCATGTAGGTACGACATATAAATTCTCCGACACGAGTTTAAATAAGTGTACGAGCCCCGATGCAGTGGAGTTCGTCTAGTTCGAAACAATTTTGACAAATTTTTGAATATTTTAAAAATGATCACATTATGCTAATGATAAATTGTATGAACGTTAGTCATGGTTAATGTACTACATTTCAAGAGACACAACAATCTGAAGTACGCTCTTGTTGTTTAATAAATCGATTTTAACAAACCAGTGTCTAAATTATATTTTCGTTCACCACCGTAATTCCGCGCTTATAAGCTTGAAGCAAAATTCGCAGTGCATCAGGTGTACCATGTCGTCTTTAATATTAATGGCGTTCTTTACATTCATTGATTATTTACAAAATTAAAAATTGTGGAAACAATTTAAAAACATAACTCTCGTAAAATAGTTTTTTTTTTATTCTGATTTATTAAGTCTAAATATTTTATACTCAAAGAAACTACTTTAGTACTACTATTGAATAGTGGAGGTTTTGTCTCTAAACCTTTTCCCCCGGATGAACGGGATAATCTCGAAAAACTGTCTAACTGGACGAGAACATATGCATCGGGGCTCGTAAGTGACTGGTAGCTTTTATTACATATCATCACTCTTATTTTACATAAACATAGAGTCTATCGCAAAAATCAAAGCATGTGAGTGGTTATCTAATTAATAGTGTTATAAAGAGACTTCCACTTGTATTACGAGTTCCAAGCGTTCGAGAACCGGGTCCCAGTAAACAAAATTACACGTATACATAAAACCAATCTAAAAACTCAATATCACACTCAAATCTATCGGAGCATTACCATTCAATCAGCGAGCTCAATTTCCGACTAGAACGTTCAGAATTAGCTTAATACCTTTCCACCATTTTTGGAACGGCCACTTGAGGCGATCCCGACAATGACGCGTTGCGAAGAGAACATTTATCTTGTAAAATCTGTTCTATTGAATGGGATGAAAGAGCCATTGTGTCCCCTTTAACTGATTACTACAGGTAATAGGAGCGAAAATACGCCCTCTACAATGGGATGTTCATAGCCGAGTGCGGACTCACGGAACCCTGGAATGGATCACTTGATTTTATCGGATATGAATATTGAATGAACTGATTTCAATCTTACAGAGAGGAAAATAATTTTTATGTTTGTCTGGGTGTGCGCTACTCTTTCCTTTGTATAGGTTCATTTTATTTTAAGGCACGACATGAAAATTATTTTTCACTCAAAATCAATGATACAATCGTCCAATAAGTAATTGATGTGACATTGTTGTAATCATCGTTTAATTTAATGCAATTTTGTCCGGATTTCATCATAACTTTAAGTTCAAATAAAACAAAATAAATGCGCGCTACTGACTTCTTAGAAACCAATAAACCTCTTATTTTGAAGAACCTCAAGGTCGATCGCGTATCGATTCGCAAAACAAAACGACAATAATAAGCGAGAGATTTTGTATTTAATCATTTAGGTTTGTAACTGTAAGCCCCATTTGTACAATCTAGGATAAAAAAACTTATGTAAGCGATGCAACATCATGTTTTGATAAAAAAAAAGTCGATAACTCAGTACCTAATGTCACTGAATATCGGAATGATAATAAATAATTATAATTAACCCTCGAATGCACAAGATAGATACGAATCATTTCAAAGGCTACAACCATCAGCAGTCAATAGAGTTCAAATTCAAAGTTGCCTTTATACCTTTTTGTCTTTATGCCGTTATATGTTATTATGAAGGTTGTTAGCCAAGCAATCGACTCGTGCTTGACTAATATAATTTGAATTTGGAAGCTCATCATACATATATTATTGTCTATGTATGATGAACCTTCAAACTTCACTCTACTGACAGATCTTCAATAATAAACATGTTTTTGTAAGTGCATTTACATAAATAAATACTAGTGTTATAGAAGCGTTGTGCAGTTTAACTCAATGTCCAGGGCCCTTTACAGAACCAAGCAAGAGTAAACATTAGGTGGTTAAAAATAATACAGACATAAAATACCCAATAATTCTACTTGTCGTTCGTCGAGCTAACTTGTGTCGCATGCGTGAGCGTCGTGGCCGTCGAATCAATTTGCGAGGATGAAAGCTGAAAGCTGGGCAGCTTTCATCGTGCCTAAACGGTCTGGACACAGCCGTACGCTGTCATTTGTAACGCGAGCACGAACAAGTCGAGTTCTTACGCCTACTAAGTATAACCTTTAAATGTAATGTTTCCATAAAAAGGGTTTGCGAGGTCTGTAGTTTTTTTTATATTTCCGTTCCAGTTCCCACGTTTCATTTTTTTATATCAGATTTGTCGTTTTACTTAAAATACGGCAATTAAAGAACCCATAATTCATAGCCATGAGACCGATCAGTGGGTACTAATGCCTTGATAATTTTCTACCACAAACGGGGCCTTAGCTAAAATGAAACATCGACACGTAGATTGTAATGGATATCGATGAGTACCTAAGTACAACCTATTCTCATTATGCTAACTTGGTGAAATTTGGTAACCAAGAAAAACAGACCTAAGCTACGTTTTGTTGTGTTGTATTACTTAAACCTGTTTTAAGGCCACCTCTGCTCCTCGTCCTCAAGCTGAGGACCTGGGTTCAAATCCCATCTCCAGCGTTGGTAAACTTCGGCATTTTTTCTTTGATGTATTAAAATTTATATAAAAAGTTGTGTTACTACAAAAAAAAATTGTTAAATTCGATAAAAACATTTTTTTTTCATACGAAATGAATGAAATAGTAAGTGTGAGCGAATCATAAAAATAACATAAGAAAAAATCTCAGTTGACTGACGGCACAATATGTCAAAATAAGTAACACTAAGATCTAATAAAAGTTGTAGTACACTTGTTCAGTAATTACACTTATTTTTTTAACAACTCAATAACAGTAAGAGATAAGATACTAGTTTCTAGAGAAATTAGTTATACAGGACCTAAATAAGCTTCCCTTAAATTTATAGCAAATAGAAAAAATAACCCTGTATGTAACGACCACGATTTTGTTTTCATTATCTCGTTCTCAACCTGGATGCTATGTATTCCATGACCATAAAGCATTACAAACCAGAGAAAATACATAACTTTTACGTAGCACATCTAACTGGAGCTTCATAAAGGTTTAAATTCGTACATTTATTTGATAAAAGTATCACAAATACCTACTAGAAACATGACATCGAGGCCGCAACCCAGTTCGCTAGTGTGGAGCGTGAATCGAGTACCGTCTGAGCGTGTGGACGGACGTTTCAATATCCGCCGTTGTCAGTAGTCGGCTTGGGCGATGACTCCGAGTTTGTATCTGTTTTATGACAGCATGCAAAACATGTTAGATAACTGGCTTACTTTGCGAATGAGTAAATTATATATTATTATATTATATAGAAACACATTAAGGTTTGGGGTAAGACGAAATGGTTTTTTTATGGGGGAAAGACAAATTGACAAATGACATAGTCAGTACGCCTAAAAAGCGGTTTTCAAAAAACAACTAAAAAGCATTACTATGACGTCCTATAAAACAGTTCAACAGACTTTATGGGACGCCGAAGTAATACAGATAAGATAACTAAACGGAAAAATGTAGATATATATATTGTATCAGTATTATTTGTGTATAGGTAATAGGTTGGAGACTGAAGTGCCTTCACAGTCAAACTATATAAAATAGTTTTGTGAAGCTATGTACAATAACTATTTGTATCCTTATTATGTAATAAATAAATATAAAAAAAAATGCTACCAGATTACGCTGTGCCAAACGGACGATTTTTTGTCTGTCCCCATTCTGGAAACCGTTTCATCTTACCCGAACTTACCTTATAGTTACTAAATTATATTTGTGTTCAATTTAGAGTTATTAATATTGATACTGTTGTGTTTGATACGGTACTGCAAGTTTAGCTTTGCAAGCCTTCTTTGTGCAACCTCCCCAACAGAACATGAGACTTTCTTTTAAATATTTATTTTAAAATGTTATAATTTCTCTTTATCTATATTTAATCAAAGACATCAAGTTTTAGAAGATTTTTTTATTTCACTGACCCGATCCAGAGGTTTGGCTTTTAAGTCACTCTTAGCAGAATATGAAGGAGCCATTCTATCATCACGGTGGTAATGTAGTTTAGATCATATTGAATGACATAAATTCTCCTACACGAGTTTAAAAAAGTGTAAGTGACTGGTAGCCATATGGCTTATTCAATCGGCGCTAGTGAGTTGAAATCGCATCCGAGTTTTCTACCGTCGGAGCATATGTAATCGAATCTTCTTTCAATATTACACCGGGGCGAATAAAGAAGATTTAAAATTTATGTAAACTGTAAGAAGGGTCCCGAAGGTTTATTTTGAGATGACGACGTGAATAGCACTATTCCCGGAATTCGAAAATAATAGTAAGAGCAGAAGCGTACGTCATTCGGTTTGTTAAAATAACAAACATTACACAAATAACTTGTTACATTGCATTATCATTATCACTTTCGGTTTTCTTAATGTGAGCTAGCCTATTCGAAAGTTTTTTTCACTCTAGGCATTTTTTGTTTCCAAGGTATTATTTATTTTATTTTGTAATTATTGAAATAGCTATGGCATGTTACGTTTTTACTTGATTCCTGAATCACGATTCCCCTACCTTTTTCATAAATTCATACGGACCTCAAGGCTAATTAATTACCACTTTAAGATTGGTACTTACTCGTATTTATTGAATGCATACTTATTTCATTTCGCAATCAAAACTATTCTATGTCATTCTATGATTTCACCAGTATCTAACTATCTCCGTACCACATTTTAACAAAATCAGTCTAGCGGTAGGTAGGCAGATTTTTAACGTAAAGAAGTAACATTAGATTGAATTTTTATAATTTTCTTCGGACTATATTTTAAATAGTGCATTGATTTTTTGCCGGTGGTATTGGCTATTTTATGAGAATGTAATTTTCTGAGGCAGACACTAAGTATTTAAAGAATTAATTATGATTACTATGACTATGGTCATAAAGTGAGAAACTTAGAAGACGGCACGGAGATTATTTTACTTATGTTTGCTTGTTTGCTGTTCTCGTTTCATTACCATTCAACTACCTAACTGAATAGTTTGCTTTTCGGATATTGTGGCCATATTTCAGGCGGGCTCCTTCCAGTACAATTCCGATACGAACAAGTTTTGAAGTCTAGTGGCTGTCACAACACCGAATATGGAGCTGTAATTCGCATTGCTTACCAAATAAAGGTGTAAGTTTTTCTATAACAAATATTTTTAAATAGGTATAATCACCAAATAAAAAAAAATCTACTTCACCCAATCACTCCAAGATCCCATCTTCAGACACCGACTTGGTGACAACAGGACCTCATCAGTGAACCCAGATCAATAAAAAAACTTTAAATCGGTTTATGTTCCTCGTCATATACATAGGTACCTATACAAAAAACTGTCGAATTGAAAACCTTCTTGAAGTCGGTTAAAAATAGCGTATTATTCAATTTGGTTCTAGCCCTCTAATAGTTAACAGTTCAATGCAGTTTAAAAACGTAGAATTGAAATTACTGGTCTAATCGGAACGGAAGATCATCGCTTGTCTACGCCGACACCATGCTGAGATGATACCATTTTTCGTCGCACCTTTTATATGTCATATTCTTATTTGTTACGTTTTTGCTTTTTTTCATCCACTATATCCCTGTATTGTAAATTAGCGTGCCACAAGTCAATTATGTTGTTATATTCTAAATTTATTTCAGGTTAAGTAGGTTAACTACATACCAACTTATAGAATTGGCAGATCTCAAGATTGATTGCTTCTCGCCAAAAGGACTTGAGTACTTCGTTATGAACTATATGAACTGTTTTTTCAATCGCCAAACAGTATCTGATAGATAAATGCTAGCTCTATCCTGTTTTGACTGATGACTTTAAGAAAAGAAGAGGTAGTGATAATTTTTACTAACAAATAATTTTAGCTGGTGATTGAAAAATCAGCCTGGTAAATAACTAACTAGACTCTCACGGACCCCCTTATCCAAAAACCTCTCTTAGCTTTACGAACCGATAAGTATACTGTTTCCTTTTCGGTCTTATTCATCATTCATTGAAAGTTTCAAAGTAGCAAACAATACCTATGTACTTGCTGAGTTAAGCTTGCTTGCTAAATTAGGAGACGTTTATGAATGAGGGGGTTATTTTATAAATACCTATGCGACTAAATGAAAAGCATGACATACATTACATACGAGCCCTCGTTTATTGGCCAGTCATTTTATTTTCATTTATAAGAAGAAAATCTAATTTGGATATAATTTGCAATAGCAGTATATTCGGTTCTTTATTAACATGTTCGTTATTACGTAGTCATAAAAATTCGACAACACATTTTATTCATTCGTCGATACCAGTTAATAAAATGACATGAACATTTCAATATTTATTTTTGTTTCCCGGTACACACGTTAAGCCGCGTTTTCACTTACTGTTCTGAGCGAGCATTCGTTCGTTCGTCGGCAGATGAAAATAGGATTCCACATTGCAAAATGTTCGTTCGTCAGCCCACGAACAAGCGAATGCTCGCTCAGAACACTAAGTGAAATCGCGGCTTTACCACGCTTTACACAAGTAACTTATGTTAAGGACCGGAACCGGTATTTTACAAAAACCTCGAAATAGCCCAATATTTTAAAATATTTTATACTCTTAACGTATTACTCAATATCTTATGTAATTTACAATATCATATTTTCAAATTACTTCATTAACTTAGAATTTATATACCGAAGAACGAAAAATAACGAAAAAAGAACCGTTATTTTGTATGGAGAAAATAACGGTTCCTCTCCCTGCCTTATGTAACTATCAAATGGATCGGAAATAAATAACCTAAAATATTTTGTAAAGTATTTTCTGTCCAAATAAAACTAAAGATATCACTTCATCATCATCATCATCATCATATCAGCCGAAAGACGTCCACTGCTGAACATAGGCCTCCCCCAAAGATTGCCACAATGACCGGTCCTGCGCCACCCGCATCCAGCGGACTCCTGCGACCTTCACCAGGTCATCGGTCCACCTTGTGGGGGGCCTACCCACGCTACGCCTTCCGGTACGTGGCCGCCACTCAAGAACCTTCCCGCCCCAACGGCCATCGGTTCTACGCGCAATGTGCCCCGCCCACTGCCACTTCAGTTTAGCGATTCGGAGAGCTATTTCGGTTACTTTGGTTCTGCTGCGGATGGTCTCATTTTTAATCCGATCACGCAGAGAGACTCCTAGCATAGCCCTCTCCATTGCCCTTTGGGTGACTTTGAGCCTTCTTATGAGGCCCATTGTAAGCGGCCACGTTTCAGTACCGTATGTCATCACTGGCAACACACACTGATTAAAGACTTTCGTCTTCAAACACTGCGGAATATTGGACGAAAATATGTGTCGTAGCTTCCCGAACGCTGCCCAACCGAGTCGGATTCGACGATTGACCTCTTTCTCGAAGTTGGACCTACCTAACTGAATAGTTTGCCCTAGGTATATATATTCGTCTACAACTTCGAGTGTAAAGTCTCCGATTATTACGGGAGTTGGTGCTACATGGGAATTCGACATGATTTTCGTCTTATCCATGTTCATCCTAAGACCAACTCGCTCGGAGGCTTTACTGAGGTCAACGAGCATAGTACTTAAGTCCTCCAAGGTCTCAGCCAAGACTACTATATCGTCAGCGAATCGAAGGTGAGTGAGGTACTCGCCGTTTATGTTGATACCCAGCCTTCTCCAGTCCAGAGTCTTAAAGACATCCTCCAGTGCAGCGGTAAACAGCTTAGGGGAGATGACATCTCCTTGCCTAACTCCCCGCTGCAGCAGAATAGGTTTCGAGCTCTGGTCTTGGAGTCGGACTGACATTGTGGCGCTCTCGTATAAACACTTCAACACCTCGATATAGCGGCAGTCGACTTGGCACCGTTGGAGAGACTGTAGTACTGCCCATGTTTCGATCGAATCGAAGGCTTTCTCGTAGTCCACAAACGCTAAACAGAGGGGCAGGTTATATTCTTCGGTCTTCTGTATAACCTGGCGAAGCGTATGGATGTGGTCTACGGTACTAAAGCCTCTTCGGAAACCGGCTTGTTCGGGAGGCTGGAAGTCATCAAGCCTGCGTGCAAGACGATTCGTAATGACTCTTGAAAACAGCTTATAGACATGGCTCAGAAGTGAGATGGGTCGGTAGTTCTTCAATAAAGCGTTGTCACCTTTTTTGAAGAACAGTACCACCACACCTCTGTTCCATGCCTTTGGCGTTCTCCCTTCCAGTAAGACGGAATTGAACAACTTCTGAAGGGCCGTAAGGATCGGTTTACCACCCGCCTTCAGAAGCTCAGCTGTAATTCCGTCCTCCCCAGGCGCCTTGTTATTTTTGAGCTGTTCAAGAGCCATTCTAATCTCGCACAGGCTGATGTCCGGGATATCTTCTGTATAGTGTCGGGTCAGTCTAGCTCTGAGGTCTTCCGCTAGATCAACTTCGGGTCTGCTAGTTGACGTGTACAGCTGTCCATAAAAACCCTCTATCTCACTCAGCAGCTCAGATCTGGATGTGACGATTCTACCATCCTCAGTCTTTAATTTGGCGAGCTGGCTTTGCCCAACAGACAGATCCCTTGCAAAAACTTTAGAGCCCTTGTTCCGCTCGATGGCTTCTTCTATACACTTGGTACGGAATTGGCGCATATCGCGTTTGAGGGACTTAGAAATCTGTCTGTTGAGCTGCCGGTATAAAGTCGCATCAACTGAGGATTGTAGAACCAGTTCACTTCTTTTTTCCATTAGCTTCTGAGTGGAGTCTGAGAGCTTTCTGGTCTTATTTGTCCGCTGGGTCTTAAAAAACTTAGACCCAGCGCTATGGACAGCTTCCACAAACCCGTCGTTGAATACGTCCACATCATCGCCTAGGCAATCGAAACGGTTTTGGAGTTCCAACTGAAAGCTCTCGGGGTTTTGGAGATGGAGTGCAGGACGGAGCGTAGACTTCATCAGTCGCGAGCGTTCTAGCTTAGGACATATATTCAACGTGCCTCTTACCAGGCGGTGATCGCTACCGGTTTTAACCGTACTGATCACAGAAACATCGTTGAATATATGTCTCTTCGTCGACATGATGAAGTCGATCTCGTTTTTAGTTGCACCGTCGGGACTCATCCAAGTCCATTTTCTGTGCTCGCGTTTCTTAAAGAAGGAGTTCATCATGTAGAGTCCCTCCTTCTCCAAGAAACCAGCCAGCAGATGGCCCCGGTGGTTCCGACGTCCAACCCCAAATTGCCCCACCCTCAGTTCGTCACCATCTCTCTTGCCCAGTTTCGCGTTGAAGTCCCCCATAACAACGGTGAAGTAGGTTCTGGAGCTATGCATGGCTTTTGAGATATCATCATACATAGCCTCCACCTCGTCGTCGGAGTGTGTCGAAGTCGGCGCGTACACCTGTATGACCTTCAGCGAGTATCTCTCAGATACTCTGAGTATAAGGTACGCCACCCTAGCCGACACACTCTCGATCTTCACCACGTTGTTTACGAGGGACTTGTGGACGATGAACCCGACACCTCCCTGGGACTGTTGGTCGCCCTCCCGGAAATAGAGCAAGTTGCCGGACTTTAGGATTATCGTGTCCTCGCCCTCTCTTCGGACTTCTGACAATCCCACAATGTCCCAACGCAACTTGCTCAATCCTTCCTCCAGTTCCACTAACTTTTCGTCGGTCCGCAGTGTACGTGTGTTATAAGTTGCCAGGGCCAGAGGTCGTCGGTGGTGGTAGCCGGATCTTTGCCGGAGATTCTTAGCACCCCTGACCCCGCTAGCACCCTGGCCGCTACCATAACCAGGGCACCGGGGGTCGCCGGAACCTCGGGGCCGCGGCCGTTTTTGTGCTATCATTTTTTTTTGGGGGGTATTTGCCATAATCGCCACGCTTGGCATGCGGGTTGGCGATCGCAGTGTCTCCACCGCACTTTAGGGATGCTGCTGCCCATCCCCCGGTGGTCTTGGTCGTAGTTTTCAGACATACCCGGGTCACCAAGATATCACTTAAAACGGCAAATACAAAAAACCGCTGTTATAACTAAAAGTAACATACGTCATATCTAACATGGATTTTATATGAAGTTATGATAGCATGAATATGAATGTTTCGAATAACTTGTGTTCTTTCCTGAAGTTCACACGATTGGAATAAGAGCATTGCACTAACGTTGAGCATTGAGTTTGTTTTATTGTTGTTACTCAGCCAATTTGTGTTTTGCTGGCTCTTTGTTCTTGTGACGTCTATATTGTATGTAATTCTGATCATGCGGTTTGCACGTAATGGAACTTCGCTTCGCACATAGAAGTCGCATATAAGGGGCAGCAGTGTATACTCGTATACCTAGTTTACTAGTACTCAGTGAGAAGGTATGACTTTTATGTAGGTAACATTTTATGAAGTACTTTCATATAAATATTTTGCTAGATGTCAGAAAACTTAATATTTTTTATAGAACAATAGGACGTACTTCTGCAAACAGGCACCAACCCACACGATGACAGTTTCGAGAAAAAACAGTTTTTGTTTAAAACGTGTAAACAAAAAATATGCGAAAGTTAAATCAAAATGTTTGAATTAAATACCAAACAAATCCTTACTATCTACAGTTATTACTGGTAACTTGCTCAAAAAATAAAACATATACCGTTTTTTTTATTTAAAAAGTCGATGGTTCCTGTTAACGAAAAAGATTTAGTGTGGGTTGGTTCCTTGTTACTTTTATAGTAGGTCATTAAAAAACCATAATAAGCTATGTTTACTTGTTTTATTGCAAATAATGTAAAGTACAAACAATAAACAATACTCAATACTTTAAACAAATACACTTAATTAGTTAATACATTACTCAAAAACAGTTCTGTTATCCAAATCGTAAAATAAATGAGATCTGTTGCCAAGTTTGCTCCTACTCTATGGTTTCTTTCTCAAGTTCAAAGTCTGGTTCTCCTGAAAAGCCTTCCAGGTCATCCTCAAGATTTTCATCAGGGATCAATTTAACATAAAACTCATGGTTCGCCTGTGGAATCAGATGCAGAAGGCTTTTCAAGTCCTTCAACTTTGCATCTGGGATAGGCTTTCCAGATGGCCACAGGGGCTCCATTATATCCTTCGATATATTCGTCACCCTTCCGCGAACATTTTTTTTAATGTCTATTTCGTTAAATTCCTCATCATAATTAGACCTCATGTATATTTTGTAAACTTCATGTTTTCTCAGCTCAATTTCTTTCGTTGTCAGCCACGATACTTTAGTGCCGTCACTGTATTTTTTCCTATTAACTATATTTTTCTCTAGGTTCAAAGACGAAAGAAAGTCTTGCTGATTCATTCGATGAATTTGCATAGGATTATTCCTTTTGCAAGTCTTCATTATATCCATGTAATCTTCTGGCGTGTAAAGCCTCTGGTGATGTTTCAAAGCAGTTTCAATTTTTCCAAAGTCGGTATCATTGGGGAGGAAACTGTGGCCCGATTCAAGAAATTTCATATTTATTTGTTCAAGCGTTGGATGGTCATTTAGAACCGCTTTCATCATCAACACCAGTTTAATATTTCGGTTTTGTCCGCCACATGAATCACTCCATAAATTCAGATGTGTTACACTACTATCAAGCCTTTCGAAAATATGTTTCATCAGGCAAGATCCCACCTCTTGTGCACCACGACCAGCTTCTCCTTCTACCCACACATTGCAATGAGCTTCATCGCTACTGCCTGTGTGTATACCAAGGTTATAGACCCATAATTGTCTCTTATAAAAAACAATGTTAGTAGGTATGCGTGGTAAGGGCAGCGTTTTTTCTAAGTCGAACGTAATTGTTTCCACTGAGGGATCGTCCTTTGCCTGTTTCATATCCATTTTCAATTGGTTTTGCAAACGATTTGCAAGGTCTTGATGTGCTATCCGTTTTAAGTCAATATCGGATTTTTCTTCCTCCGATGCAGTCAGCATTTTGCTGTGAAATGAGTCACATTTATTGCACGTGTCTTTTTTTAAGGGTTTGGTGCGTAAATTAAAATTAGCCAGAAATATTTTGTTTACTTTCGATAACGACAAAATTCTTATTGCAGCTATCGTCGCTTCTTCTTTATACAGCTGGAAGATTTTCGAAACAGTCATGTCAGATCTGAGATATTTAATCCCATTATTATGTTCTCGTCGATAGTGAGATACATATGTCGGCAATTTTTTAATTAAGTCTATCACAAATAGTTCGCATTCAGGAGATACTTTGTTGTGTCCGCTTTGCAAGCCACGTTTGTCTATAATGCTATTTTCGAATCTCATCTTGCAAAGCGACGTATTTATTCGTTTTGATGAAATTTGGAAAGTTTTGAGAAACATGTCCCTACAAACTGAAATCCCATCCAGGCAATATTCTCGTGAAAACTCTTTTTTTTTGGAAACTTTGCTCTTGTTTTTAGTTGCAATGTAATGACGCTTTACAGGGCGTTCTTTTACCAATGCATTAATAAACATATTCTGTGCATCGTAAGAGCCAAACGAGTAAAACTTTAAAAAAGCAGCCTTTCTTTTTTCTGTAGATATAATTTCGTGACACTTTTTGCTGCAGCTGCACTGGTAATCTATGAAATTCTTCGTACCAACATATTGTTTTCTTGAATTCACAAATGGCAAGTTCATGTACTTCCTTCTTTTTCTTTCTTCTCTAGACAATCCACCAAATTTTCGCTTTCTCCCTTTTTTTGGCCGTCCACCAAGTGTGTCAGTTTGTAGTAGTTCAGTTTCTTTGTCGGAAACTGTTTCCGTGCTTGAGCCAACAATAAGCGGATCTGTGTTGACAGATGGTGTTTCACTTCGTGAAACAGGAACTATTTGACCTTCTTCAATTTGGTTTCCTACTGCAGGTGTTAGACAGAAATGTGCATGGCTAGTACTAGCGGTAAAAGAATCATTGCTTGAGCTGGCACCGTCATTACTTTTGTCATAATCAGGGTCTTTAACAGAGTCGTCACTGTGTATAGATAGGGAATCATCATCAGCTGTTGAACTATCCAAATTGTTTGTAGCGTTAATGTCGTCATTATCCAAACAATTTGCTAAAATATCACACATTTTTTCCGTATCAGGCGACATAACTGGAAGCGGAGAGTAAGAGCTGCCAATATCATTTTCAGCAATAGTGTTAGTACGCGGGATGTTATGATTGATCCGAAGATTATTTAGTGGGTTAGGAGTCAATGGTGAGTATGGAGGTGGTTCAATACTTTTTTCGGCATCAGTTTCCGTAACTACGTCATGATCGTTGGCCAACGGTGGCACATAATTTGGAGCAGGAGTCAATGGAGAGTATGGGGGTTGTTCAATACTTTTTTCGGCAGCAGTCTCCATAATTACATCATGATCTTTGGAAAACGGCGGCACATAATGGGGGGCTGGAGTCAATGGTGAGTATGGAGGTGGTTCAATACTTTTTTCGGCAGTAGTTTCCGTAACTAGATTATAATCATCATCAGGCTGCGGCACAGCGTTTAGTGGGTTAGTAATCAATGGTGAGTATGGAACTGATTCTATATTTTTCACCGTTTCCAGCGACGTAGCATTTGTTGCAACATTTAATGGTGCGGGTGGGTGCTGTTCTATATATATTTTTGAAGAAGTGACAGTATGTAAGCTACTACCGATGATGGAAAAAGCATTTGCTGTAGGTTCCTGTTGTGATGAGTATGCAGGTGATTTGTAAGCAGTCCCATAGTTTTTATTAACTAAGAATTCGGAAGTTGACGGCAGTTTCGGGAGTTGAGTTGGTGAGTTAGTATTTTCCCAAGCCAAATTATTAGCCACAAGCGATCTGACTGCTAGCGAAGACATTAGAGGGGCTTCCGGTGATATAGATATAGATTTAGAACACATAGCAGAATTGGACGTTACTTCAACGCTCTGTTTTAAAGTTTCGTTATCTTCATGCAGGTTGTTATTAGCAACATTCATTTTGTTCAAGTTTTCTTGCAAACCCAGGCATGCTAGAATGAAATAAAAACCCTATGTTATACATACAACACATTCACACTTGATAAAGTGATTATACTGTGACCTTAAAGCCATTTTTTTATTGACAAAAGTTAAACGTATACTTCTATGTTAAGGCGACTTGATAGGCAAATTAGTGAAATGGAGATGTATTTCGACACTACTTTTAAAAAATCTCGTATCTCACACTGTTATTCAAAGTAGAAACAAAGTAAGTCTACATGTCACTTATACATACTTAAGACATTTTTCTCTTGACTTTTTGTACCAGATACTAGTTTTACGACGAAAATCGCTCTCTGTATAAACGTCGGTATATGTTTTTTTATGACAAATAGGACCCATAGAGCTAGATCATGCCCTATTCGACTATATGCAGCTCGAGAATGTGCAGAACCCATGCTACTGCGTGCTTCAATTTCATCATAAACCTTGCTCAAAAATAGGTTTTTTACTAATTTGCCTATGCCGTCGCCTTAAGAAACGTAAATAGGTACCTAACTCATTAAAATTAGTGAAGTAAAGTATAGACTTTTGCATCCGATTACCAAACCCCCTGTATAAAACTACTTTCACCAACAAAGAATGTGCATTATTCACAAGATGCATTTTAGTAATAAATAAACCATCAAATATACCTGAAGTCATTTTCACTGGACTGTTTGATCGAGAGTAATCGTAAAAATCTGAAATCAATACAAGTTAAGAATCAAACTTTTTTGGGTTTAGACCACATATTAAATTTATAACAATGATAATAAGTTAAACCACTAATCACACAAATATTTCATTCAAAAACGCACTCACATCTCACATTCCTTGTCATTTTTCTAGTAAATTAATAAGTATTTACTTGGTCAAAATTTAGTAGGTAACTACACAGTATCATAACATCAGATACGTAAATTTTGAAGTACATACATCCTATATTCATGCATTATTGCAATGCCAATTTTATTAGGAATCATCTTAAACAAAAGTTTGACAAAAAGTTTGTATACTTAACCTTAAAAATCTAATACAAGAAGCATTTTTAACATACCTGGAATGTTTTTGTCTTCATCTTCATCGTCTGAACGAACTAAGCAACTTAAAACCATACTCCGAGCCCTTGTGCTTAGTTTCTTCATTGTTTTGCAGACTTTTAAGCAATTTATTTAAAATATTTGCCGCACACAATAAGTTTCTCTAAAAGTTTTGACACGTAGTCGTACTCCAATGTTACCATGTTAAAAAGATTGCCACTTCAAATTACGCTTTTTAGTTCTAGTAGTTTTTAATATGGAACCATAATACATGAATCTGAATTAAAAATATATTCGAGGTATTTTTTTATTACGCAAACCGGATTCAAAACACATATTGCCTCGTGTATTATAAATAAAATTATTGTAACATAGAACCATGCAACATGGATCTTTGTGAAAATATCATGTTGTTCGATTTTTGTTTCGCAAACGGGAACCAGCCCGCATGGGTCCATGTGGAATAATAATGGAGTTACTTTAACTAGGAACCATGTTGCTTGGGTGTTTTTAGAAAAAAATATAATAATCATATTAAGCAACGGATCGGGTTACCATGTGACATGGATCTTTTTTACCTTATAATAAAGTTTGAAACACAGTGCTGGTAACTTTGTGACCATGATATTTTTATAGGTTTTACTTGTCATATCAGTTTGATATTTACAGGGTCGACATAAGGTGCATTTTACAGCTTAGCTGTATACTTAACTCATTTTTTGACGTTGTGTGGGTTGGTGCCTGTTTGCAGAAGTACGTCCAATAACTTTACAGAGACCCTAAGATTAAAAGAGGTACATATCCTTAGTACGTGACGTGCTAAGATGTTTTTCTTTAACATTGCATTGGAATTTGTGATATATGTATATTATGTATAATAATAATAATAATAATAAAAAAAAAATAAAAAAAAAAAAACCGCTGTGACACCTGACAGACGTGTTTGCATAACAAATTTGTTAATATTTTACTTTTATACGCGTTTTATACTCGAAAATGGCAATAAAACTGTCTCAATCAGTCAACAACAACTCCAATAATGTGGAAATGTGAAATAATGCGGAAACAGGCAAATATTTCCAAATGACGACTTTGACATTTAAGGCCACGGCCGATCTATAACACGGCAAGACGCGTCCACACAAGTTATTATGCAGACGAGGAGTCGAACACGAGCGGAGACTACCAGCGCACGACCTCCACCTTCGCCCTCCTCGTCCAGCTCTCCGTCCACAGCGTCGTCGGGCGATGAATTTGCTACGGCGCCCGACACAGGCGGATCCAGTGACGAGAGCGGGCCGCCGCCGCCGCCGCCGCCACGACCACCTGCGCGACGAGGGCGGCCACCGCTGCCGGCACGCTTGGGGCCCGCGGGACATCCTGCCCCGCCCACGGCTCCCGCTGCCGGTGGTGTAGTGCGTCGCATGCGATGGACTCAGACGATGAATGAGAATTGCATGCGCGCCTACTACGAGGCTACAGAGGGGGGAACCCGACTAACCGCGTACCGTTCTAGGATTCTGCCTCTGTTTCAGGCTCTTGAACCCGCCATCGCCGTATCGGAGCAACGACTAGCGGATCAAGTGCGGGTCATTCTACGTTCTAAACGTTTGGATCTCAATCTAGCGTTAATGGGAGCCCTAAACGCTTTACTGGAGCCGTACATACGGTCCAGTAAAGATTTGGACGATACGCACTCGATCATGTACTGCGGGGCCATCGCGGCGTGCCGTGTTGCTCGAGTCAAGTTTCCGGACGCTGACCGTGCACCTAGGACCGCCGGGGGTGTCCCCGCATGGCAAGTGCGGATCGAGCGACGTATCGACTCGTTTAGGACCCTCATTGCAAAGCTGATCTGCTTCAGGGGGGGCAATAACCGCCCCCGAGTAATGCGCTTTGTGAACCAGGCGTTCGCGGGAACGGGCATCATGCCCGGCGACTACATGGCCAACCTCACAGAGCGCATTGACTTTCTGAAGCAGAAAGTTTATGCATGGGCAAGCCGTATCCGCCGCTACAGAGAGTGTGTGGATCGATTTCAACAGAACCGCCTCTTCCAAAGTGACCAAAGGAAGTTATACCGAAGGTGGGAGGGAACCGATCATCATTTGTCCGACGCGCATCTGCCGGATGCTACTGCCATGACTGATTTCTGGCGTAACATCTGGTCGGTGCCCGTCGGACACATTGAGGGCGATTGGATGAACATTGTTGAACGTGAGTGCGAGAGCATCGAACCTATGGAGGCAGTTGCCATCAGTGCCGATGACGTAACTTGTGCCATCCGACCTGCCCAGAACTGGAAAAGTCCTGGACCGGACGGATTGCACAATTTCTGGATAAAATGGTTTCGGTGCTCGCACTCCCGATTAGCAGCGCAATTCCAACAAGCCCTTGAGCTTGGTTCCCTGCCTCCTTCCTTAACAACAGGTGTAACCTTCCTGCTCTACAAGTCCGGTAGTACCACGGAACCGAAAAACTACCGACCCATCACGTGCTTGCCTACACTCTACAAGCTCCTTACATCCATTTTGAGAGCAAAAATTAACACGCACATTGTTGCGAACAATGTTCTGGCCTCTGCTCAAAATGGATGTAGGGTTGGGTCCCGTGGTACTAAAGAGCTCCTCCTCATCGACATGACCATTTGCCAGCAAGTCCGGCGTAACAAAGGGGCCCTCTCCGCCGCTTGGATTGACTACAAGAAGGCCTATGATTCGGTGCCTCATTCATGGTTGAAGAGGGTCTTGGAGCTGTATAAAGTTGATGCAGCTTTAAGATCCTTTCTCGGCGCGTGTATGGGGCAGTGGACCACAGTCCTTCGTCAACCAGGAGGCGGAGATGACCACTCTGGCCCGCAGGACTTCATAAGGATCGAGCGAGGAATATTCCAGGGTGACAGTCTGAGTCCCTTATGGTTCTGCCTAGCTCTGAATCCCCTCAGCACCCTGCTGAAGAATTCAGGACTAGGTTGGCGGCTTCGGAGAGAGGGTGAAGTCATTTCTCACCTTCTGTACATGGATGATCTCAAATTATTTGCGCCAAATAGCCAAGACTTGCTGGAGCTACTGCGAACCACAGAAGTTTTCAGTAGTGCCATCAATATGGAGTTTGGTGTCGATAAGTGTGCGGTTATGCATGTGCAGCGGGGGAAAGTAGTAAATTCAGCAAATTTACAGCTTTCCGAGACAATGTCGTTCAGATCTATCTCGGAAGCAGAAACCTATAAATACCTTGGTATGTCACAGTCTTTGGGTATTGAAGATATGGGAATTAGACAGGCGGTGAAGGAGCGCTTTTTCAGCCGGCTCACAAAAGTACTTAACAGTCTTTTGTCAGGAGGCAACAAAGTGCGCGCCTTCAACGCTTGGGTAATGCCCATACTCATATACTCCTTTGGCGTACTAAGGTGGACTCAGACCGAGCTGGACGCCCTGGATCGAAGGGTCCGTACACTGCTCACCACACATCGAATGCTACACCCGCGCTCATCAGTTATGAGATTGTACATCCCGCGGAGGTGTGGAGGCCGCGGCTTCTTAAATGCCAAAAACCTCCACAACCACGAGGTGTACAATCTTAGAAACTATTTTCTTAACAATGAGTGCGGGATGCATCGTGATGTGGTGGCAGTAGACCGGAACTTCACACCGCTCTCCTTGGCAAAAGAGAACTGGCGCAAACCTGTGGTACTAAGCACCGAGGACCGCAAGGCGGTATGGAAGAGCAAGGAGCTGCACGGGCGGTTCTACAAGGCCCTCACGGGACCTGACGTAGATCTGCTCGCGTCGGTGAACTGGCTACGATTCGGGGACCTCTTCGGAGAAACCGAGGGTTTTGCCTGTGCAATTGCTGACGAGGTTATCATGACGAATAACTACCGGAAATATATCCTGAAGGACGGTACGGTCGACATTTGTCGGGCATGCCGCCGTCCCGGTGAGTCACTCAGGCATATTATTTCCGGTTGTTCTCAGATTGCTAACACCGAGTACTTGCACAGACATAACCTCGTAGCCAGTATTATACACCAGCAGCTTGCTCTTCAATACGGCCTTGTGAACGTCGAAGTGCCGTACTATAAGTACACAACTGCGCCAGTTCTCGAAAATGGTCGTGCCACGCTCTATTGGGATCGACCTATCATCACGGACAGGACTATTGTAGCCAATAAGCCTGATATCGTGCTGGTAGATCGATCGCAGCGCCGGGCTGTGCTCGTCGACGTCACCATCCCCCATGATGAGAATCTCGTGAAGGCCGAGAAGGACAAATCCAGTAAGTACCTAGACCTGGCCCACGAGATAACCGCCATGTGGGATGTTGACTCGACGATCATAGTCCCGATAGTCGTTACAGCGAACGGTTTAATAGCGAAGAGTCTCGACCAACATCTTAAGAGTCTCTCGCTAGATGGCTGGATCAAGGGTCAGATGCAGAAGGCGGTAATCCTGGACACGGCGCGGATAGTCCGTCGGTTCCTCTCTCTGCGACCTTAACCACCGGCAGCTTGGGCCCGCTCCGTTGCCGGCGGCACCCTAGGTTAGGTTTTTTATAATGTGTTTATATGTTTTGTATTGGTTTTGTATGTTTTATTGTATTTTACTTTTATAATCATATTATGAAAATACCTAACCTAAGAAAACTAATAAATAAAGGAAATAATAATAATAATAATTAAGCTTTATTTATTCCACAATAAATAATTTACAAAGTTCAATAATAATAACATATAGTAATTTAGTCGCTGATAAATTCATTTACAAAGTTCAATAATAATAACATACATTAATTTAGTCGCTGATAAATTCAAATCATAAGTAGTATTCATATAATAATGATAAAAGATAATTCGTGCAATATGTAATTAATTCTATTGTTTTAATGTGGACCCCCTTAGGGTAAAAGCCTCCTCCAAAGAATTCCATGTGTCTCTGTCCCTGGCGGTGGACATCCAGTGTCTTCCTGCGGTGGCCTCAATCTCATCCTGCCACCGGGCGCATGGGCGTCCCCTACCTCTCCTACCCTGTGGACCCTTCCAATTTGTGATGTTAATTGTCCAACGATTGTCCTGATATCTTGCAACATGACCAGCCCACCTCCATTTCAAGCTTTTAGCGAAGAGTAGGGCATCATTCACCTTGGTAATTTGCCTAATTTCTGTGCTTTTGACTCTATCTCTCAGCTTTAAGTTTAGGCAGCTCCTTTCCATTGCTCTCTGAGTGGTCTGGACTATATGTCTTGCTTTTTGGACATAGGTCCACGTTTGGCAGGCGTAGGTGAGACAGGGTAAAATTGTCGTATCTAAAATTATCCTTTTCAATTTAACTGGTAATTTCGATTTCAGAACCTCTTTTTGAGCCCAGTACTTTTTCCATGAGATAGCCACTCTTCTGTTTATTTCCTCTATGTTCCGATCTTTCTTAAATGAAATTTGTTTATCAAGATAAACGTAACTCTCTACGTATTCGAGTGGCACATCTTTAACCAGTATTGGCGTCAACTCTCTGTTAGTCATGACTTTGGTTTTATTTAAGTTCATTTCCAGTCCTACGCGAGCGCTAGCAGTTTGAAGCTGGTTGATCATTGTGTTGAGCTTATATGGGCTTTCAGAGAAGATAACTATATCGTCCGCAAAACGTAGGTGGCTTAAATATTTCCCGTTTACATTTATTCCTTGATTCAGCCATGGTAAGTCTTCCATTACATCTTGCAGGACCGCTATAAATAACTTCGGCGAGATAGGATCACCCTGTCTGACTCCTCGCTTGATGCTGATTTTGGTACCCACTCTGTCTAGCCTGACTCTACTTGTACAATTAAGATAAACATTTTTGATAATGTTAATATATTTTTCATTAATGTTTTGTCTGCTTAATGCTTTCCAGATACTGGTGTGATATATAGAGTCGAAAGCTTTCTTGTAATCGATATAAGCTATGTAGAGCGGTTTTTTATATTCAACATACTTTGCGATTACTTGGTCAACGGTATGAATATGATCGATAGTACTAAATCCTCTTCGGAATCCCGCTTGTTCTATAGGTTGGAGTGAATCTATCTGTGAAGATATCCTGTCTAATAAACAGGATGCGAAAAGTTTATATAGGCAAGACATAAGACTTATCGGTCGGTAGTTAGCTATGTCTTTAGGATCTCCCTTTTTATAAATCAGAACAATTTCCGACTCTGTCCATTGCTGCGGCACAGATTCTTCTACAAGTATTTTATTGAATAATGTTGAAAGTGGTGTCAATAAAAGTGTCTTGCCTTGTTTGATATATTCGTTATTTAAACTATCCGGTCCTGGGCTCTTATTCTGTTTTAATTTGTTTATTTGTTTTAATATTTCCATTTCACTAAAATTCTGTACAGTCAGGGTATTTTTCGGTAGATTTTGTTTTTTATTTTCCGTACAGTCCGGAGAGCTGTAAAGGTTAGCGTAGAAGTCGCCGGCTGTCTTTATAATGTCAGTTCGTGATTTACAAATTGTAGAGCCATTTTGTAGAGACGGGATCCATTTTTTCGATGTGTCTAATTCCTTATACGCCTTTTTTGCAGATCTTGTGTTTTCTATACATCTTTCTAGCATTTGCAATCTATGATTTTCATAACATTTTTTTATTTCTTTATTTGTTTCTTTATATAAGTTTTTTAACTGATCTTTGTCCTTTTTAGTGTGGTTTCTCTTGTTTTGTAGAATGCTTCTTTTTTCCATTAATTGCATTGCTTTTTCCGATAAGATTCTTCTTTTATTTACTTTGGTCTGGTTTTTTAAACTTGCTAATATAGAGATTTCAATTTTTTTGTAGTATTCCATGACAGTATATTCTTCGTGGTTTTCTAATAATTCGGGTATAAAATTGTCTAAGTTTGTTAGGTACATATTTATATCTTCTGTAGTCTTCAGTGAGTTTATGGGACAGGTAAAGTTTTTTCTGCTTTTCTTCTTTTTTTCTAGGCAAAGAGTCGCTCTCAGAGGTCTGTGATCGGTTCCAAAAGAGAAAGAGTTAAGTACTTCAAATTTTGAGAATAATTTGGGTTTTGTTGTTATTATGTAATCAATTTCTATTCTGGTATTTTTATCAGGTGATATCCAGGTCCACCTTCGGGTAGGTTTTAATTTAAACATGGAATTAAGAATTTTCAGATTGTGTTTGTGCGCATACTGAATTAGTCTGTCACCTCTTTTGCTTCTGTTGCCGAAACCGTGAATGCCCCCAACGTTATTCTCATATCTCATCAATTGGCCAATCTGTGCATTAAAATCGCCCATAGTTATAATATTCTGTGTAGAGATCATATCGTGAGCCTTTTCTAGGTCTGTATAGAATGTATCTACTTCTTCTTGTGTAGAACTTTCTGTTGGTGCATATACTTGAATAATTGCGAAGTGCTGGTTTTCTAGGTTTATTTCTAATATGCACACTCTTTCTGATATTCCAGAGAATTTAATTATATTTTGTTTGTATTTTCTTTTGATTAGGAAGCCCACTCCATAAAGACCCTTTGTTTGTCCTATATAGTACATACGTAATATAATTTTCATCTTCTATTATATTTTCGCCCAACCGGCGCACTTCACACAGGCCCAGTATGTCGTGTTTTATGTTACGGAGGGCCGCTTTTAGTTCTAGCAGTTTTTCTGGAGTAGATAATGATCTCACGTTGATGGTACAAATATTAATTTCATCTCTTTCTCTTGATATTTTAATCTTCTTTGGAGGGTTTTGGTCTGACTCTCCCGCGGTGACCAGCCGTGGTGGGAGGTGTGTGGGGAGTAGAGGGTCCGACGATGGTTGCTATGCTAAGTCGGGCTGTGGCATACTTGTTTGGTTATGGGGAGTATCGCTTTGATTGTGAATTAATTTCGGTTTTTGAAGTATATAATATCTCATGCTGGATGATTTGTTTTTCTTAGCTGGTTGTTTATTATTGTTTGACTGTTGAGCATTTTGGCTACCGGAGTGTGATGGCACTATCTCTGGGGATTCAGACAGGTTTCTTTTATTGAATTGCTGGCGCTGATTGTTCCTATTATTACTCAACACAATAAGTTTATCATACTTTATAAAGGCAGTATTGCCTGATTCTTTTTCCTTCTGTAGCTGGATCTGTAATTCCTTACGCTTGTTCAGGATGTCTATGGGGTAATCTTCCTTTATATAGTATGACGTGCCTTGAAGGCCAGATTAATTTTTCAGAACGTTTAGTTTAAAGCCGACTGTAGCGAATGTTATTACGATAGGTCTGGTTTTCGTGCCTTTTTTCCCCATTCTCCTAATAGCTTCAAAATGAGATCCACTATATTGAAGTTTAAAGTAAGTATTTACAATCTCGATCATCCTGTCTTCTAGTTCGTGGTAAGATTTCTCATATTCTTCTACGCCAAACATGATTATATTTTTGCGTCTGATATGCCTTTCAAAGTTATTTATTTTTACACACTGTTCTTCCATTTTTTTCTCCAAAATAGCGTTTTTCTGATCCAAAATGTTGAATTTCTCGTTAATGTTGCTGTTAATTGTGCTTTTTATATCCTCCTTCATATCTAACATATCTTGTTTCTGTTGTGCCATGTCCTGTTGCATTTTTAATAGCATTTGCTTAATTTCGTCCATGATAATTTGACAACTTCAAGTTGACAAGATAATGAAATGAAAGTGACTCTTAGCGCCCTCTATTAGATAAGTGCTGTATTATTAGGTGCATTCCAGTCCCTTAGATCATAGATCGAAGTGTTGTGCTTGGAGTGATATTGACCAATATCGCTAGATGGCAGTAGCGTGCCAATGTTATGGTTGTCACAAAAATCCGCTAGATGGCGAACAAATGCATTATTCGGTACTGGGTTTTGACAACAATTATGCCGAGTCACTATTTTGCACTTTCAGGTTATAATTATTTTAACACTTTTTCGTATTTACTTTCGAGTCTTTCTATGTTATTCACACGTAACAATCGTTTTTTGCACTTCATAAGTCCATGTTGTACTTTTTAACGGAGTACAGAGTCACTTTTGATTCAACGTATTTTTGCACTATTCTCCTGTTATTACAGTTTTTACACTGAGTACTTTATACAATCCTGGTAGTTTTTAAACACTATCTTGCTTTGTTGCACTATTTATAGCTTTATGATCACTTATTTAATTTTAAAACGTTAAAAATTACGAGTACGATGTTAGCGTTGGCACTGTGGCGCCCTCTCTCTTATTATGTATAGTGTAATTTTAATGATTGTTCTCCGTTTTAGATCAAGTTCAGTGTCGTGTTACGATTAGGAAAAGGCAGAAGATTTTTTTTTCTCCCAAAAAAATTCTATGCTCAAAATATTTTCTATGGAGCGTCGGCTAATTTGGAAAACCTGCCACCATAGATAGAAAAACTATAAAAAATCCTGTGAAAACAAATTCTTCCCTTTTACCGAATTGGAAAACGATAATGAACTAGCCCTTTTTAAACGGAGAACAACCAATAAAATTTCACCTTAAATAGGTGGCAGACCTATCTCTAAAGTGCAATATAGAATCGGTGACCTTGTGCCTTGTACCGGCGCTGATATTGTTTAAGTACGGTAAAATTTTATTTTAAACTGCATCTTTGCTTTCTGGTATAGTAGTAGTGGACCAGGGTAAGTCCTTAAACGTCAAAAACCACCAGCGGATATGCCCAAAATACGGTATGGCATACATACCTATTCAACTGACTGCGATCGCCAACCCGACTGCTACGCGTGGCGATTACAGCAATAACCCCCTATGTAGTACCGCCTAGGGGGAGGCCTATGTCCAGCAGTGGACGTCTATCGGCTGAAAATGATGACGATGATGATGACACACACGCAATATTGCAACGCACGCAATATTACACGTAAGTAAAATCACGCAATATAAGTTGAGTTGCCATCTCATCTGAAAATAAATGAAACAGTTTGTAGGTTAAACATTAAACTTTTTATAAAATCTTTCTATGTATCTATCTGTTTCCTTTATAATTAAGTGCGAAAGTGATGCATAGCACGATTAATAGATAAAACGGGACCATCATAAGCCACCTATGTTTAATCGTTTGTCGTTGTTGCCGTCAGGTCCTAACAAGTATGCAAGTACGAAAGTGACGACTAGCACGATAAACGATAAACGGCAAACGCGTAACCATCATAGGCCACCTGATTCGACATTACTCTAATCGAGTACATGCCTTTAATGTTATCGTACTAATTAGTTTGGGAGTGTCCATCAATGGAGGCCGCGTGAATGCGTCCTTTCAAGCTAAGATAGGCCTATTTGCCTAAGATCAGTTTGATACATTAAGAGATTTTCTGCAGTGCAATGAATTCAGACATTCGTATTTTCTGATTAATCAAATCAAATTAGATGAATACGTCATAAACATAATACGTCATAAATTAAACTTTGGTTACAACTTATCAAATTAATATAGGAGATGTATTGATGAAATGAGTAGTTTGGTTAAATATTTGTCTCAGTGTGCCGCTTGATGGAGCTAAAGATCTTCAATGTGAACTGCTATGTTAGTAGTTTTTTTCATCAATACGTCATGTGTATCTGTTGGAATATTCCCCTCCAACCATTGTATATTGTTTTGCCAAGGTAAAAAGGTTTATTTCCTTACCAAACTCATATAACTCTCCTATGTCACCAGCACATGTCTAATTAATCGGCCCCTTAGCCCGGGTCGCCAATTTTCTTATTTATCGCCTCCGATTGCGGGCCATTAGCAGACCGACTTATTAGCTGGCCGGGACTGAGACAAATGGATCGTATTTTAATCAACTACACCTAAAACTCGATAGAGAACAGTATAACTCTTCGACATATATCCAAATCATATACACAGTTCTCGACTTTATCTCAATGGGATAAGGTTGTAAAATATGAAGAAAAATCTGCCGCGAAAACGAGACCCGTCGTTTTGTCGTTTCCGCAATACGAGTTATTTGATTGGAAGCCCTGATTGGGCCGTCGACATTTGATTCCTTGATTAATCTGGTAAAGATATACATTGTGGAATAAGTAAGTGGTGGTTAAAGGAATAGTCAATCTCAGTTCTGCATAATACATCTGAAACAAAAACAGCGGAATAAATTCCGGTCATATAGAAGCCATTATTAACTGTTCGCCATTCCTGATTGGTATCTTGTTTCTGCTTAAGATATATAGACCTTGAATCTAAATATAATAAATATGTAAGTTATGAAGTACTCATGTTCACATTATTCAAATGGGACCATTATTCTTATAAATATTTGTTATGAAAAGAGATCGGACATTGTTCGCAATAAAGTGGACATTACTCTAAAGTTGATTAAATAATTAATCTGTATAAATCTAAATTCTTAAAAATTGCTAGGTTTTCATAATTATCGATATCAAATATATAATTTTCTGAGAATTAATCAAATTTCAAACCTGTTCAAAACAGATGGTTCCACGAGAATGTCCCTTACAAATTACAATTCTTCTAATATTCTAAAAAAATGGGTAAACAATTAAATATAGGGCCAGTATTTTTGTCGACGAACGAATAAGCAGTATATTCTCGAGCTTCACTGAAATAGCTGCCTTACACGGAAAAGGTATTTCGTAAGAGAAATTCGCGTTGAATGCACCTATTGCACCTGTTACTATATGTTGTGCTATACGTCACTGTCGTAGTTGCATACTTGTCAAAGCGTTACTGCAATAACAACAAATCAGTGTCTCCAGTAAAAAAGGGCATAACTCGACTTATCACATTTTTATTACATACCTATTCAGAATCAGCGTATCGAGTTACATATAACATATCAAAAGGGCATAACTCTAGCCATATCCTAACCAGGTTATCTAAAATCGAGTAAGGGCATAAGTTTTGTTGATAACGATCTTATAATGATAAACACGAAACCATCATAAGCCTACAATTTCGTTATTAAATGAATATAGATGAACCTTATTCAAGGTAAGGTACTTCCGATGTCCGAGTTTATAGCTATCGCATACCATATTCTGCCTATGCCCATTAATATAAAACCGTTAGCGTCATTCATATTCTATTAATAAACTGCACGCTGACCGCTTCACGTAAAAGTAATTAAAAACTTATTGAATTTTTGATCCGAAACACATTTTTTATATCACAATTTTACGGAAAATTTTACGATCTAAAAAGCCAATAGCTTGTTTAATTTTAATGACCGTCATAAATATCGAGTGCTTTCAACCACTTGACAAGGAATAGGAATAAAATATTTACGGAGGTACTGATTATACGCTGAAATATAAAATTGTGCCACACGAGTCTTTTGGCTCTACCTATTACAGTTGCCGCGAATGAAAATATAAACAAAGGAAGATGCACCGATCCTTACAATGACTAACAGTAGCATCACTTATCAATAATATCCATCGATCGGGTTGGTATCTAAGGCCAGCCTTTAGTATTGTCCCTATAACTTACAGGTGTACGAGCGCTCTAAGGCCGGAATTACTATTTACTATTTAGTTGTAGGAACGTCTAATGAATCAGATGTAAATATCTCTATTTCATTCCTTAGTATTGCTCTGTCCCTATAACTTACGTTAGAACTTACAGGTGTACGAGCGCTCTAAGGCCGGAGCTATACTAACGAATCAGATGTAAATATCACTATCTCATTCCTTAGTATTGCTCTGTCCATATAACTTACGTAAGAACTTACAGGTGTACGAGCGCTCTAAGGCCGGAGCTATACTAACAAATCAGATGTAAATATCACTATTTCATTCCTTAGTTTTGCTCTGTCACTATAACTTACGTAAGAACTTACAGGTGTAAAAGCGCTCTAAGGCCGGAGCTATACTAACGAATCAGATGTAAATATCACTATTTCATTCCTTAGTATTGCTCTGTCCATATAACTTACGTAAGAACTTACAGGTGTAAAAGCGCTCTAAGGCCGGAGCTATACTAACGAATCAGATGTAAATATCACTATTTCATTCCTTAGTATTGCTCTGTCCCTATAACTTACGTAATAACTTACAGGTGTACGAGCGCTCTAAGGCCGGAGCTATACTAACAAATCAGATGTAAATATCACTATTTCATTCCTTAGTTTTGCTCTGTCCATATAACTTACGTAAGAACTTACAGGTGTAAAAGCGCTCTAAGGCCGGAGCTATACTAACGAATCAGATGTAAATATCACTATTTCATTCCTTAGTATTGCTCTGTCCCTATAACTTACGTAATAACTTACAGATGTACGAGCGCTCTAAGGCCGGAGCTATTCTAACGAATCAGATGTAAATATCATTCCTTAGTATTAGTATCTGTCCCTATAACTTACGTAAAAACTTACAGGTGTACGAGCGCTCTAAGACCGGAATTACACCTGTAAGTTCTTACGTAAGTTGTAGGGACGGAACTATACTAATGAATCAGATGTAAATATCACTATTTCATTCCTTAGTATTAGTATCTGTCCCTATAGCTTACGTAAAAACTTACAGGTGTACGAGCGCTCTAAGGCCGGAATTACACCTGTAAGTTCTTACGTAAGTTGTAGGGACGGAACTATACTAATGAATCAGATGTAAAAATCACTATCTCATTCCTTAGTATAGCTCCGTCCCTATAACTTACGTAAGAACTCACAGGTATAATCCCGGTCTTATAAACTCCGATAAAACAAGTTTATGGATTTTTTTACCGACTTCATTTTTTGACAAGTTTATTTTTTGTTGTTGGTTTTTCTTTTTTTTTCATTTTTCCTTTTTGGACAAGGTTCTCAATTCAACTGATTTATATTGTATGTGTATATGTTACTCGATATTTAGGAGAAACGTGAACCGATTTTTTTTTATCGAATTATAACTAACCCCGAGTTGATCTCGTTGGCACCAAGTCGGGATCTGATGATGGGATCTTGGAGTAGGTAATCGGTTGAAGTTAATTTTAGATTTTTTAAATTGGATTATTCTTTCGCAGACATTTCAACATAAGTAAATAATTAATTTGGCTAACGATGTTCTCTTTCGTAACAGTAACATTGCGAAGAGATGCACTATCAGTGAATTTAGGTACGTAGTTAGATCATGACCTATCGTCTCTAGGAATTCAGATAGATCAGATTCTGCCAAGTTGTCTTAATAAATTACAAACAACTGTAGCTGATTTGGTGCATTTTTCTCTTTTGAGAACCTAGTGAATTACTAAGCGGAGACAACCCGGCTAACCTAACTAACTAACCTACTGGCACCGGATAGACTTTAAGAACCGAAAAGTGCTAAGTAGTATAATTACTGTTAATTCACCTTCAAATTCAGCCTGAAAAGGGCCAATTCTCTCCAAATGGTCGGTAGTTCGATTTTACGAGTTTAGAAACTCAATGTACAGTCGACGCAAAGATATTAAAACCGTTTATAGTCAAAACCATGTTTTCAGGACTTTAATGCCATGCAAATATATGTTTGGTATCTGAACCGATCTTTGACATCAACTGTGCCTAGTATTTAATAGCCCGTTAGTACATTTTTTACATGCAGCGTTGCGGGTGTAAAGCTATTATTTCCGCCCTCAGGCAGTTACAGGTGAAGATCGCACAGATAGCATATCGCTAAAAGCGCAATGGCACGAACGCGTCGTTCCGCGGCACTTTGACTGGAAAACGAAGTGTGTAATGTTTGTATAAAACTAGTATTTTAAAAAGATAGCTTTGGCAGTTGTAGCTAAAAGTATCCGCTCTGGGTACCTCTGCAGGCCTAGCCAAGATGATAGGTTTCAGTATAATTGTATACATATTTATGCCCTTGACTGTACATAAAATAATAGTAAAAATAAAAAATGTACAAAAAACAATAATAAAAATAAAGATGGGGTTATATACTATAGATGCTCCAAAGACTCAATGTTTTTTTTTGCTATAGTTAGTTGTAGATCCTAATTTCAGTATAAGTAGTAAATTATAAAACGTGTTTATAGAGAACATCTGCCAGGAAATCGAAGATCGTTCTTGAAGGTACAAAGCTCGGACCTGTACAAAAAGGTTAAACTACTTTCGAAGCAGTTCAAACCCAAAACTTGGGTAATTGAGGATGATAATGGAACCCGGCTTCAAGATCTAGACGCTATAGCAGGTCGATGGCGCAAATATTGTGAGAACCTTTACAGAGATCCTCTCAGTCACTCCACGTTGGAAGCTTTAACAGCATGGAACTCTGTAGAGCTCGAACCTCCTTTACTAATGTCAGAGGTCACATCTGCGATTAATGCTCTTAAAGACCGGAAAGCGCCCGGGCCTGACCAACTAACAGCCGAGATAATCAAGGCAATGGGGATGCCAGGAGCAAGCGTGATGCATGCGATATGTAACAATATCTGGCGTACAGGAAAATGGCCCGACGACTGGGCAAAATCAGTCATCCTTCCACTGCATAAAAAAGGATCTACGTCTAAGTGTGACAATTATAGAACCTTAGCACTCATCTCGCACGCCAGTAAAATTCTACTCCAGAATTCGCTACTTCTTGGACTGGCAGATTTCACAGGAGCAGGCTGGTTTTGTCAAAGGCAAGGGGACTCGCGAACAAATTCTAAACATCCGTCATCTGATCGAGAAGTCCTATGAATTTAATTCTCCCATCATCCTGTGCTTCATCGATTACAGCAAAGCATTTGACTGTGTCATCTGGTCGGCCCTGTGGAAGGTTCTGGAAGAGCTTGGAGTCCCTAAGCACCTGATCTTGCTGATCCAATCGCTCTATCAAAACAACCAGGGCGTTGTGAAGGTTGAAAGGACGACTTCTGAGCCCTTCAAGTTTGGGAAAGGAGTAAGGCAGGGCTGTATTCTGTCTCCTATACTTTTCAATGTTTATGGGGAGTACATCATCAGGCGAACTTTTGAAAATTGGGAGGGTGGAGTCACCGTAGGTGGCACCAAAATTACGAACCTACGCTATGCAGACGATACAACACTCATAGCTGCTAACGAAGCTGAAATGGTGTCTCTCCTCACTAGAATGGAGCGGATTAGCTTAGAATTAGGCCTCAAAATCAACCACTCCAAAACTAAAATCATGGTGGTGGACCGCAGCAACTCACTCAAAATTTCAGGTGCTCTATCCCTAGAGCGAGTGGACGATTTTCTCTACCTCGGCACTTTTATCAGCAACACCGGTTCCTGTGAGAAGGAAATCAGGAGACGTATAGGCATGGCCAAAAATGCAATGGCGCAGCTAGAGAGAATATGGAAAGACCGTAACATATCTCGAAAGACGAAGAAGAGACTGGTCTTCTCTCTAGTGTTTTCAATCTTCGGTTACGGTGCAGAAACTTGGACATTAAGGAAGGCAGACCGTAATCGCATTGACGCCTTCGAAATGTGGTGCTGGCGCAAGCTGCTTCAAATTCCATGGACTGCATTTCGAACAAATAAATCTATTCTCAAAGAACTGGGTATAAAGGAAAGACTTTCCACCACCTGCCTGCGAAGGATCCTGGAATTCTTTGGCCACATTGCCCGCAAATCTGGACATAACCTCGAGCAACTGATGGTTCTTGGGAAAGTCGATGGAAGAAGGCCGAGAGGTCGTAGCCCTATTAGGTGGTCTGACCAAGTCCGTTCAACTTTGAATTCCAAGCTCCATGATGCCCTCCATGAAGCCAAAGATAGAGACAGATGGAGGAGACTAACCAGAGAAAAACTGGTTTCCATCCAGGGAAATCACAACCCTCAGTAATGAGGAAACCGACGCGAGGAGGAGGGAGTAAATTATAAAACCCAAAATAGTACATTACGACACAAGTGCGAAAAACATGAAATTCGAAACGAGTGGCGATGTTTTAAAACACGACCGATAGGGACTGTTTTAAATCGACACGAGTTACGAATTTCGTTTTTGCACGTGTCTCGTACGACGTTTTTTAGTGCAGATAAGATGGCCCTCCGAAGTTTTGGACCTGACGTAAAATGACACACTTCTCGCACTAGAGCCTAAAAAAGACACCATCTGTAGTAAAAAATATTATTTTACTTGTACAAGTCATCTTTATAATATTAATATGAGATTAGGCTAGGCTATCTCGCTGTTAGGTTTACATTATACACACCGTATATGATTAATAGATCAGTTAACTAACGTACAGCACTTATACCACACTCTTTTTATGTTATGTCTGCGGTTGAAAGACTTCGGCGAGTCATAAATGTCATTGACACCATAAAAAGTGGGTGTTGTCAAGTCAGACACACCCTTTTTAACACCAACACTAGAAAGTCGCCTCGGTTCTACATTATTTTCATCAGTTCATGACATTGTTACTGATATTAATATGTAACTCTATCTCCCACCGAACCCAATAGCATCGGCGTAATAAAGTCACACAGACTTCGCTGGTTCGGTCACCTGCTCAGAATGAGATCGTGCTGCCAAGAGAGCCATACGTGGGCCGACCGACTGGCCGCCGCCCGGTCAAGGCAGATCTACGACATCTTCAAGTCAATAACTGGCAAGAAGTTGCGCAGGATCGAGACAGATGGCGTACTCTCGTTTCGGAGGCCAAGACCCTCTTTGGGTCCCTGAGCCAAATTAGTAGTAGTCACCGAATTACAAATTTAAAAAAACTGACTTCAACCGATTTGACGACGATCCCATCATCACGCCCCGACTTGGTGCCAATAGGACCATCTGGGTTTGTTTTAAAGTCGTTTAAAAAAGAATTACCGTAATTAGTTGGCGTGATATTATTCAGTTATTCGTCCATCTGTTGTGCACATGCACATGCTTAAAGCAACGACTTATATTGTATGGTTTTCCCGTTTGTTCATAATTTCATAAAAGATTGATGATGGGCAGCAGCGTCATCATAGTGGACACATTACTGCGATCACCAATCCGCTTGCCCAGCGTGGCGATTATGGGTATTTACCTACCTCCTAATGCGTTTATACGCATAGTTAATAGGAGAGGCCTACGTCCAGCAGTGGACTATCATAGGTTGATGATGATGATGATGATGGTTTTCCCATGGATTTTATTGTCAGAACTGGACCAAATTAATAAAAACAATTGGTAAGCATCAGCTTTCAAATAAAAAAAGAATCATCAATATCGGAAGTTCTGTAGTAATGTAGGCTGATGATGTCTGTATCTGTATGTTACCTAATGAGAACCAGTTCAGTTTCTCTAAATAATAAATGTGTACCTACTTATACATATATATACATAATATATTAAAGTACATGCAACTGATGCAACCCATAACCATCGAACGTAGTTGTTACGTATGCTCAGGCCGACATATTTTAATTAGATCTATACTCTTAATGTCACCAGCAATCATACAAAACGTGGAATTCACCTTACAGTCTGTCATACGAAACTGTTGTCAATGAAACGTGCATATTTTACGAGCGACAACTTGTATAATCGTGAACACAATTTCTAAGTGTGTATAGCAATGTACAAGTTGCAGAACATTCTTTAAATTGCAGGAACATACTTGAAAGTTTCCGAGCATGAGAATTTAATAGTAAGTTTCCATTGAGAATATTTCTATGAGAACTTATAAACATATGTTATAAATAATTATTTTAATCGCAAGTAAGTAAACAAGTCACCGTGTGGTGACGGCAGTAAGAATACATTTGTCACCACCCCAACTCCTCCTGCGGGTGTCGTAAGAGTCGACTAAGGGATTGAAGTGTCACTGACCACTATTTGATAAAAGGTTGATGATGGGCAGCAGCGTCATCATAGTGGACACATTACTGCGATCGCCAATCCACTTGCCCAGCGTGGCGATTATGGGCATTTACCTCCTAATGCGTTTATACGCAGTCAATAGGAGAGGCCTATGTCCAGCAGTGGACTATCATAGGCTGATGATGATGAAGTAAACAAGGCAGTATATATAACTAATAAGGTATGTATCTAGTACGGTCTTGGCTTGATTAGATTAGGTATTTGTTAAACTTAGATTCCCGAGAACATCCTCTATGAAAGTTTCGCAACTTATGAAACTTTGTCTTGGTACAATACTAAACTAAGTGTGTATTATAATAGTACCTACCTACCTACATAATAATATAGTCATGTACGCAGGTATCTGAAAATACGATGCATTGTATTTTGTTCGCTTGCGAAATGAATAGCCCTTAACTTTTTAGGGTTCCGTAGTCCGTAGTAAACAAGGAACACTTATAGTTTCGCCATGTCCGTTTGTCCGTCTTGTACCTACAACTACAAAACCCTACACTGAGCAATCTGAGCATAGCTCGACTTGCTCTTGGTTGGTTTTTATTAATAATTTGAGTCGCGATATAGCAAAACGACGTCGCATACCTACTGACCAAATGACTCGAGAAATCGGCCCTCTAATAACATGTCATTTATGTACCTATTATAATATAACTATTACTATGTTTTTCTTTTATCCATTCTTAAAGATTATTTTTATGAAGTACCTATATTAGATCCGTTTCTAAGTACAAAATTAAACGCTTATAATAATTTTCGTTTAGTCGCGTGTCATAGAAAAATAAAAGTTAAAACTCACCTTCATTCTGAACATATTCGTAAATTATTCGTTAACACGATAATTATGATAATTATTTGCTATTTGGGTCCATCAGGGTTACCAATTCGTGCGCGACGTGCGTCGACCAAAAATCGAAATTCACCAAAGCGTGATCAAATATTATTCTTTCAGTTTTAGTCATTAGCTTCTCTCTCTGTCCCACTGCGACATAGGCCTAGCTTTCCTATAATGTATGTGTATCGACGCATTAGGAGGTAAATTCCCATAATCGCCACGCTGGGCAAGCGGGTTGGCGATCGCAGTAAATTGTCCACTAAGATGATGCTGCTGCCTATCATCAATCTAATATTCATTGACATTTCAAACCCTTAATCGACTCTTACGACACCCACGGGAAGATTTGGGGTGATGACAAATGTAGGTATTCTTACATAAATATGTAAAGAAAATGTAAAGAAAGAAACTGACTGACATAATTATATCAACGCACAGTGTAAACCGATGGTTCTGGAAAGTCTGGAAACTCCAAATTTGCTACGTAGGTTCTTTTTATGCTCCCCAGTCCCCGCTAAAGAAGGATTTTTCAAAATTCACTACCTTATAGGTTGAAATGGAGGTCAAAACTTGTATGGCGAAACAAGATTAGTTGGACTATATTATCCGAAACGTATTCTTTAAATTAAATGAGTAACCTACCTAAAGATATTTTTAGAATTATATTATAACTAACGTGAGATTCAAACATATTTAAATATGTATCAAAGGGGTTACTCACGTAATTTAAGTCCGTAACTGTTCGACATGTTTCGATCCATTTAGAGGATCCTCATCATGGAGTACTCACGACCAAAGCCCGACGTGTACTGCGTCAGATAGACTCGTCGATATGTTCCGGAACATATCGACAAGACGAGTGTTGTGTGCAACCCGCTTTTCGACAAAAATGACAATGAGGGTAGTTCTTCTCCTTCGCCGGCTATGGTCACGGGTACTCCATGATGAGAATCCTCTAAATGGATCGAAACATGTCGAACAATTATCGACTTAAATTGCGTGAGTAAAGATATGTTTCAGATTTTTTGAAAATTCAATAAAAACTAGGACTTTAGTTTAATATTTGAAATTAGTGTCCGAGAATGTAGCAACCCTATTTTTGCACTCTTGATTGTACTGGCAACAATGACTTTATGAACATTCGCGGCAACAGCAAACTCGACGGTAATTTTATGATGGATAAACACAACACGTGAAATATTCAGGCAGTTTCGCTTCATTGGCCAAATTAAGAGCTCGGCTTTTATTTACGGGCATTACGGAATTAAAAAATTGGGCTCACATGTTACAAGTAATAATGATAAGGTAATACGCAAAAAAATATCTAAATCGGGTAACGAAATCAACCAACCAAATTCAATGGTCTATCAAAAAACAATTACTACTACTACTATACTTCAAAATTGTATGAATTCCCAAACAAAAAGATGTCAATGTTGTGGAATTGGACACTTGTAATTTTGTGGGATAGACCTATATTACAAAATAGATGGGCTTTGATGTAACAAACAAAATATCTACCAATTTTTTTCAGGAGTGATCTGTGAGTTCGGTGTGTTAGTATAATCTGTGCGCCGAAATAATTAATGAAGACTTCTAATCTCTTTCTATCAAAAATTAACAAACAAGACAAATAATATAAATTAAGACAAAATCATCAATTAGGTACCTACCCACTTATAGACCGAGTATCATCGATTTCTAAATTACTGTCATCTATACGTAAAGTGTAATAGGGTGAACCAACTTACTTCTGTCTGTTATTACCATGGTTACGGTCGCCTGAGTCACGCTGGTTTTATGCATAATTATGATACTTAAACTATGTAAACACGCATTTTTCTGGTGTTAATAAACCCTTTCCTTGATGGGCCATTTACAAACATGGACTTTATGCATGTTTGCATAAATTAAGTAGCATAATTTTACATAGAACCAGCGTGACTCAGGCGACCATGGTAATAACAGACAGAAAAAAGTTGATTCGCCCAATAAGTAATTGAAGTAACAGAAATAAGCTAGGCATTAAACGTGTATTAGCTTTCGAGCAATTCCACATAAAAAATTGTCAGGCCGCAATATTTTACTCAAAACATTACTTTATAATATGGTTAAGGCTGAAAATGCAAAAAGAAAAATATCCATGGGATACCATCTACCTCATTTCCAGATGAGGTTTAATATGGATTGGACAGTTGATCCACGCTTTTGTTCTTAGTGATATTCTTATCCCCCATTAAATAATCAATAACTGCGAGCTCGATCCTAATCCCTCGGACGTCGGCCTCCAGTTCAAAAATAAAATTTCCAGGGTTCAATTGTAAACGGGGTAAAGTCTATGCTACGCTAGGGCTCTTGTAACCTTGTCGCTGTACGGTTTATAGCAGAGTAAGAAGATTAAGGTAGTAACTTAATAGAGGTGAAGTCCCTTTGTCCGTGCCCGATGCGGTGACCGGAAACGTCCGACCTTCGCTACGTTATTCGACGGATACCTTGTTTTACATAATTTCGCAAATTGGTAAACCGAATATTATTACGATCCCTGACGGTGACAGCCTTCCTGGCGTTTACATACAATTTGTACGAGGTGCGCCCGAAATTTGACGTGGAAATGCGTTTGGCGTTGTTCACTAATGATCTTTGGCAGGATTTGCAATTAGTGTTAAATAATATTGGTATCGTCCAATAAATAAATTCACATTGGAACGCAGTCGACCACAGATTCAGCTTTTACAGTAGAATCCGATTAAATTCTATGAGATTTAACAACAAATATTTGTTGTTATTCACGCGAATTGTTTATGGTATTGGTGCTACGCAAGCTCCCGGGTCACATGGTAGTTTATTGGCATCGTGGACGTCGTAGTGTTTGCCCGTCAGTAATTTAGAGGGATCACATGAGTCTAGTGTCTTTTTGAAAAACTAGAACATCAATCAAAAACGGTGGTGGCACGTCTTCGTATTTTGAGCAGCGGTTTGGGGGGCATGCGGCAAAAACAGTACAGATATGGTTACCGTTTTTTGAGCACCGGTGCGAACCTTAAGGCCGCTAACACGAGGTATAGCGAATATTAGTGTAAAAAAGTATGACTTAATCACTATCCCTGATTTAGTTAGTCAACTCGAGGTCGTGTAAGTCGAGGGCTAAGTTTGTCTACGATAAAAGGTGACATCAACCACGGCTAACAGGTTATATGGATCTCCTGTCGTCGATACTGTGCAACCCCTTTTTAGCGCAGGCTACCTACTTTAATAGTCACCAACAGGAACACGACACTACGACTATGAGGAGAGTTCAATGTTATTTGGTTTTCTGTAAAGTGGGGTACTTCCCCGTTTGGGGATTGGGCTTGCAATTTGAGCGAAATGACATTAGCTGAGCTGTGCCCTATGGCACAAAGCAAGCTATTCGCATTGCCATAATAACTCTTGCAAAAGCAATCTAACTGAATAGTTGTTGAATAAATTCTCCCTCGTAGCTCTAGTTGCCCTAGGTGGCCTTATATTTCTTTATGAATCTAGAAAAAGCGACTTAAAAAGTACCAATTAATTTATTCGCTAACTTTTACCACGGCGCAAAAACTGTTTAACTAATTAATGTATTCGCAGCTGAGTCTTGCTATGGCTTTACAAATAATGGCACTAAGCCGAGAAAACAGTTTACGAGTACATAGCCATACAAATGCAAGCGGGAGGCTTGATGCAAAATACTTGATTATACCAAAACCAGAGGACACACCAGTCAGTCCAGTACCCTACTACACTGCAATGCAAATTAAGTGAATAATACTTAAATTGAATGTTTCACGGATAATAGGAAAGGAGACCTTAGTTCCATGGAATAAGATAGTGATTCCAATTAGAGCCGTATTCCACAGAGATATTATTTTGACGAGTTGCGAATGAGTGTCCTGAATAAATTTGCAAGAGGTTTACACGATATGGAAAGGTATGCTTTTAATGTCGCTCGCTGGACGCAGCGAATTCGTAATGGCAGGCTAAGAACCCGCTTTGAGCGGTTCTTTTGTCCTTGTTATTTATTTAGCACCGCCAGTTACTGCAGTGGGAGAACAATCGTTTCGTTGCAGTAGTGTAAAGGTTTTACAGAATACTTAATATAGATAAATAAGTGCTTTTGTGAAAGTTGTAGAGAAATAATTCAGGTTTCATGATGAAATGCGAAACTGGTAGGTATAGTTACTGTTGAGTTCATGATTAGTTCATTAATAGTTAATGTATACCTACATTTTTTCCTTTTCATTTGAATAGATTGCACAATGTACATTATATTTATGATTTCGACGTTTTCGACTGTACATTGTAAAATACGAGTAGATTACATCTCCGATGACAAAAAATGGAAATACTATACGCAGCTGAGCCCTTTGATACATAACTCTAAAAACGATGCGAAATTTAAATGTTCTATGGGCACCCAATCCTTCTCTTTTACAATTTTTTAAATACGTAATACCTTTTTCTACTGACATGAGTCTCTTGTCAGGCTATAACATTCTAAAACGTTTATGACAGAGCTCTCAACACGAGAAGTTCTCAAATAAAATATGAAAATATTCCAATTCAAGTAAATGAGGGCACATAAACGCGCGAAGCATCAACTAACAAAAGCTTTTAGCAATTCGTGAATAATTCTAGTATGTTTGCGACAATACGTTGTTTATTTGGAGCAGAAAATTTACAACAAATTGTAATTACAGTAATCCTTGAAGCTACGCAGCCGTGAGGGAACACGGTAGACGGGAATTTTTATGGCCGCGGTTTATTATTTAGCTCATTTCTGTCCTATCTACATAGTTACTAGGTCTCATGTGTACAGGATGGTTTATTCTTATAATAAAAATAAAGATCGCAATATACCTATCAGCACATTGGCAGATCAATACCGCATCGCGATAAAAACGACGCGATCTTCAAATCGATTAAGGGTGGCTAAACCTTCACCAATACATTTTTTTCAGTGTGTGATTTTTCTGACTATTAAATGCATATATACCGACTGTACTATAGTATATTATACACTATGAACTTGAACGGTCGAAATAAAAAATGTCACCAAATAATATATTTCATACCACGGTTATTAGGAGATAACATAAGATGCAAACCAGTAGTTAGTGGTTATAATTTTTTTTTTTATTATTCTACTTATATAAAGTTATTCATTAGTTACAGATATTGCTCTGTTTACAAGAATGAAAGAAAACAGTAAGTACCTATTTCATCTCGCTATCGAATAATTATTTAAAATCGTCAATGCTTGGAAATTGGCAGGCTGGAGTCTATCTAAGTAAGCAGGGATCGGAACCGGTTTTTTAGAAAAACCTCGAAATAGTTCAATATTTTAAAATGTTTTACACTCTTTATGTAGTATTCAACATTAACATTAACTATTAACATCATATTTTTGAATTACTCCATAAACAAAAAAATTATAAACCGAAGAACGAAAAAGAACGGAATTCGAACCGTTCTTTTGTATGGAGCAAAAACCGGTATCCGATCCCTGTAAGTAAGTAACTACACTATCTTATCTTTCATTACATCTATACCAGATACTAGAAATAAGCTAGTATGACCATCTAGTCTACTAGCTTATTTCTAGTATCTAACTATTCTTTATTCAAGTAAGGTTATTAATAAGCATTTTCAAATCGTCTGACACTGTCAAGAGAGAAAAAAAATCTACTACTGGTTCTAACCCTACACCACTGTCCTGAGAAGAACCAGTAAGAAACTCAGGTAGACTTGATTTTTTCAAAACAGTATAATCAAAACATACATCTTATTAAAATAACATGCATTAAAGAATTTATTACATGAAAAACAAATTGACTTTTATAGACATTTTTATATAAAATCTTATTTTAAAAAGAGAGATAAATTAAGGATAATAATAATAAACAAAAATAATCACAATATTATCATGTAACTATACTACTAGAGATGTAAACTATGTAAAGGCCTACATACTTTCAGTCGGGCTGTTTTAGTACGTACCTACCCGCTATGCAGCTACGAGTATGCATAGTATACGAGTAGTAGCATACCTACGCCTACAACTATCTCTGCTTTGCCCCAATGTTGACTGGTAGAGAATGCCTCATGGCGTGAAGTCCGCTTATTGTACTTTAAGTTTTTCTTTTGTGCATGCAAGTTTGAATAAATGAATGAATGAAATACGTACATACCTACTTCAGCAGATCTCTTCCCGATTCTTAAACAACACTAAATTACGAAATGGATAAACACTAAATAAAGATAAATAAAACCCATTCCGTTCGAGAGCACCAGCTGTATTTACTGTACTGTAATAATGTTATCTGTTATGCCTCTGTGGAGAACTCGAGTATAAAGTTTCCATTTAGGCAAGGATTATTATATAAGATGGCGTTAACGCCCGTGGGAGGTTAAACTTCGACAAACGCCGTACGGCGCGACCTAAATGCTTGTGAAGCCGATATATTTAAATTATCTTGCCAAAAGGGATGCATTATGTGTACTTAATACCGATGTATTTAGTATCTAGGTACTAATATTCACACATAATTCGAATCAATCAACAAAACATCACGAATTATCAAATTTCGTCCAACCAGATTCTTTAGTTCGTTGCAGAACTAAATAAAATCTAGATTTTTCAACCTGCCTTACTTTTATTAAAACAAAAACGAATCGGGTTACTTATGTAATTTACGTAGATGATTGTGTTAATGTGTTTCGAACCTAAAACCAAAATCAACAGATTCTTTATTAAGAAGTAGGCACAGTCACGAGCAATTTTGAATGGATCGAATTTGATGACACACGTAATTAATTCATTAAAAAAATAGTTCTGGTTCTAACCCAATACAAGTAACCCGAGAAGAACTGGTAAGAAACTCGGCGGGATACATTTTTCCAAAATAGATAGGTATAATAGATAGATAGGTATAATACTTACATCTTATTTTCATTAAGAGGATCTGCGTCCGGAGCACCCTCGGTCAAAGCCCGACGTGTTTTGTGGGCCTGCGCCCTGCTAGGAGGGGTAACTGGTCGTAGACAGTGGATGCGGGGACGAAGTGAGGTAAGATCTACCCTCACTGCCACTTTTGTCCTAAAGCGAACTTACCATTGAACAGTTTTCAATAAGATATTTCGTCGGTTGACAACCAAAGCTAACTTTTTTTATTATTATTATTTGTATCTCCTTGAGAATCACAGGCTTACAAATCCCGGTTTTTTGATAGGCTTGCGCGGGAATATAGATCCAACACGTAGAGACCCTTTGGATAAATTTGCTGTGTTGTACACCTGCTGCAACCCACTCACGGGCACATCAATAGATATCCGTAAACCGGTCCCAGCAGGCGTATAGAGACTATCGAGAAGTGATGGAAAAGATTAATGAGCTATGGTGATAGAGGATGGATGGATCAGAGATGAAACTATAGAAAAGAGGTCCGGACACCTGCTCGCTCGTTCAGTAGATAGTCGGCCGTTCATGGGGGCTCGTTGATTGTAATGAAAACTAATTGTAAATGTAAGGAGAGAAAGGACATAGTCAAGCTTTCTATTGAGCGAACTATCGAAATAGCTTGTGTGGAAATGGAGAATCACATTATATTGTGTGTCTATAGACCACCTTCTTCAGATTTTACCGTGTTTGAGTCTACGATGGAGGATGTATTGAGACGAGTGTTTGTTAGCAGTAAGAAAATAATTGTTTGTGGCGATTTTAATGTAAATTTATTAGATCTCACGCATGCACACACAGTAAGAATATTAAACTTATTTCAGTCGTTTGACTTATCTCCGCTGTTTAATGAGCCCACGAGGATAACCGCCAGCACGGCGACATGTTTGGACAATATATTCTGTAATGTTGAAGCTACGGAGAATTCGATCATTAGCTGCTTTAACTCGGATCACTGTGGTCAAAAAGCCTACTTCGAAGTCAATATTGTGAAACAACAGCAAGTAATTACATATAGGCTCATCACTGTAACTCGGATGGAAAGATTTAGAGAAGATGTTAATTCCAGGGTACAGGCACTCATTCCCGATACGAAAGATCCTAATGCACTGTACAAGGAGCTTTCGAATGTCATACAAACTGTACACAAAAATATTTTCAAGCTCAAAACATTGAAGCAAGACTCAGTAAAAACAAGGTTTGGCGATTGGGCTACTGTTGGCATCTATAAAAGCAGGAATAGAATGTATGAGCTTTATGAAATGAGAAATTATAACCATGATGGGAAATTCTTGAAATACGTAAGGAATTATTCCAAAGTGTTTAAGAAAGTTTGCGCTGCTGCCAAGTCTGCCTATATAAGTAACAAAGTCAAGTCGGCAGACAACACTGTAAAAGCGACCTGGAATGTGATACGCTCTGAAACTGGAAAGACAAAACCCCGTGATGGCCAATATAAACTGAGAGTGGATGACCAAATCTTGACTGCGGACTTGGACGTTGCTGGCGCCTTTCAACACTTCTTCATCAACATAGCCAAAGATACTGCTGAAAACTTGAATTCGTCTGTGTCTAAGGCTGGCTCATTCTTGGATATGAATAATATCAACCGATGGAACAGAGATTTTCACTTTCAGTATACTGACCTGAATGAGCTCCCTGCCGAGGTTTTCCCGTTGGACTACAGTATGGGGTTCTTCAAAAGAGGAGTGTACAAGTTCTTATTGGGTCGGCAACGCGCATGTGACACCCCTGGGGTTGCAAGCGCCCATAGGCTACGGTGACTGCTTTCCATCAGGCGGGCCGTATGCTTGTTTGCCACCGACGTGGTATAAAAAAAAAAAAAAATCATCAAAATGTTCAAGTCCTTGAAATTGAAGAACTCCGAAGACCTTTGGGGAATCTCTGTGAAAGTCATGCAATCTGTTATCGATGTTATTGCACCGTACTTAGCAAATGTGCTTAATGCTTGTGTAAGAGAATGTGTGTTTCCCGATCTAATGAAGTACAGCAAAGTGATTCCTCTATTTAAATCAGGAAACAAATATGACCTTGGAAACTTTAGACCTATTTCCATACTTCCTGTTTTGAGTA
>JALPQI010007134.1:0-46885 GCA_025490895.1 Thaumatotibia leucotreta | reverse complement strand
CGTGTGGCAATAGTAAGCAGCGCAAGGCTTACCTGCACAAAAGTTAACCACAGTAGGCTGTCAGTTCTCTAAGCGCGCTCACGTGAGATCGTTTTCGAATAAATCCGAAAAAGAATGTGCAAATATGCCTTTTTGTGCCGTTTTGGGATGTAAAAGTAACAGCCAGAAGTCAAACCTTACCAATGAAGGTATTTCATACCACCGGAAGTTCTTAATTTGTTAATATTTTAATATTTTCTAAAATATTTCGTCTTCCGCAAGATGTTTGTACTACACTAAATAAGAAACAACTTTATGAGCCCATAATAAGGTCGTTTTTTATTTGGCATGAAACTATGGAAATTTCTAGAATTTCGGAACGATAGCGGGCTTAGTAGCGGCCAATGCGAGGAAAGGGTCCGAAAAGGTATCGATATCGATATTTTATTTCGTCGATATACCTACATTAGTTGTCTTGAGCCGATTAACCCATTCATGGCCACGCTCTAACGCACGAACACATCCCGCCGGGCCACCATACAACGCGATTTTTGCTAAAACACACGACTCAGCGTATGGGTCACGGGCCTGGCGCGTACGCTTAATAAACTGCCGCTTTGAAACCGGCCAGCGGGACAATGCTATGCAACATTTTAAGTAACCATTTTTTTAAACCACAACTCGTATCACTATCAATGTTATCAGTGTTCACCTTTGTAGATCATTTTTGAAAGTAATAAATGAATAGGACGCCGTCTACAAAGTCGCCTCCATTCATTGTTTTTGACTGCGTAAACAAATTTAGTGATTTTATAAAACAGTTGACATGGCATGTTACATTTTTTTCTTATCTTTGCTACTTGCACGGCCTCTATAATAATCAGTGATCGGTTTTATGGATTCACCCTCGCGGGATTTCGCGTATAAAAAATGACGGGTGTGACTATAAAAAAATGAATACTATTATATTACATTATGAACAGTAACATGGCAAATTGCATGGAAATACGCATAAATAATCATAATTTTTCATGTTACTATAGGAAACCCGCCGGGGGAATCCAAAAAACCGATCACTGATAATAATTGATTCTAAGAATTTAAACAAAGGTCGCCGCAATCCTTTATATCTTTGCACGTGCAGTGCTTATCGGCAAACTTTTTAACGACTAAGTAGAAGGTACTTGCTTCACTATTACTTTGTCTTAAAAGTTTACACTGTAAAAGTTTTATTCCTCTTATCAGAAGTATAAATCACATATTCATTGATGTATGTATATGTACTTATGACCTGGTCACATCTGTATGACGATAAGCACTGCATGTGCAAAGATATAAAGGATTGCGGCGAGCTTTGTTTAACTTCTTAGACACAATTATTATAGAGGCCGTGCAACGAGATTTCAAATTCCGGTAATACAAAACCAACGTCGTAAAAATTGCAATCACTAAACACAGCACAGGAGGAGAGGTGAAGTCGCCAACGAATAAATCGAGACTAAATTATATTTCCCATATTACTTCAAAATACGTTTTTAATAGGAGGGATGGGTTGAACTACGTCACGTCATTGACTTCTGGGAAAACTACTGCAACGTGCATATGGAAGATAACATCGCTGCTCGGTTGCATTTATTGTTTATTACCTGGGTGGGCGCTCGGACGGCCATTACCTTTGAAGTCTTTTGTTTGAGCAAACAACATGTTTTTGTCACACTAAGGGCCTGTTTCACAATCTCCAATTAAAGCTATCTGTCAGATAAAAATAACACGCTCTCTTTATTCTTCCAGGTGAAAGAAAGAGATAGTGTTATTTTTTATCTGACAGATAGCTTTAATTGGAGATTGTGAAACAGGCCGTAAAATTATCCATAAATTATCGTTCAGGGTCGCGTTTTATAAAGTTACAATTTACAATTTCGCTGTTTGCCTCTCTTTCTGGCCAATATGTGCGTGCGTTAGAGAGGCAAACAGCGAAATTGTAAATTGTAACTTTATAAAACGCGACCCAGATAGTAAATGTCAAAGTTGATATACAATCTCGACATAATAATAAGAAATAGCAAGACACGTTTGGACGTTTCCGTGCAAATGCAATGGGAAAAAATCTTTTCTAAAAACCGCCAAGATAAACAAATGTTATGTAAATACAGTTATATTAGTATGATTAAACAACTGCTTTACTTCATATAATTGAAACATAGTTTTATTACTATGAATTAATCTTAACATCACTGTTAGTAGTTACCTACCCAACAAACATATTAGCTATAACAGCAACTCATTTAGAATCCTGAGTGATATAGTAGTTTTATAAGACGCATAATAATAATTTTAGGTGATACTATGGAAATAAACAGTCCTCTTAATACACTGGTGCTAGTAAGGTGATATAATAGACATAAGATTGCATATTGTAGCTAAAAGCTGTGAAAAGGTGGTATTAACTGCCTTTTTATATGCTATGGTTACCACTTTAAGGATATTTTAACACTGGAGGTTCTTTTGGGGTGCCCATTATAACTTACTCGCGCTTTAGCTCTATAATCGCGCTATGTTTACCTTTTAGTGCTTAATGCCGCCTACAGTGTTACAAAAGCTATAAAAATAACCTTAAGCCATTTAAGAGTGATAACATGAGTTCTTATAGCACTTAGTAATTTAGTGATACAACAGACATAATTTTCCCTGTTAAATCACTTAGCTTTTTAGAGCTTGAAGTGCTATAACAGCGATATGGCCGTAGCTCTACAAGAGTGTTTACGTGAACATTATTACCACTTAAAGTTATTTTTAACGCTTTGAGGTATAAGATACATCGCTCTATAACCTTTTATGGTTATCGGGAATACATTTAAAGCTGTCAGTTCTACTTGAGATAAAATTATCACCTTTAGAGTTAATCATGTGTTTAGAACGTGAAACGCCATTTTTGTTTACAAACTAATACAAAAAAATGCTTAAAATATGGTAATAAAGCAGCAATTGCTAAGGTAATTGTTCTAATATTACAATATCTAGTATGTGTAACATAACCATTCACAAAACTGAAGATTATAATTAACTTACTTACCAAACATAACCTAGGCTACAGTACTTTTAGCATACCAAATTTATTAAAACTTGTAAATTTACGAGGCGCTTGAAAATTGAGATGTAAAATACTACATATAATGACAGAAAAGTAACAACCGCATTCGAATTTGGTTGAATTCACTAATACGCGTCGTGAAACTGTGTACTAAACTGGTAATGATTTCACAATCCATCAAGTCGCCATTACAAACAATCTTCATTGCACACAATACAAACCGATTGAAATCGTATTAAATATTTTGACATTTAAAACTACACAAATGATTACAGCTATAAAAGATTCCATATTGCGACGCACAGCGATTATTTTCACTATAGCAGTGTTCTTGTAACACTTTAAGTGATACAAGATGACATTTTACGCGGTTATTGCGACGCACAGCGATTATTTTCACTACAGCACTCCTCTTGTAACACTTTAAGTGATACAAGATGACATTTTACGCGGTTATTAGAACTATAAGCGAAAATACTGCTACTCTAGCCCTTTATTATCACTCCCGGCAACAATTATCCCTATTGTAGCACTATTATATCACTTGTTTATCACTATTGCGCATAAAATGAACCACTATCGAACTTCGAGCTCTAGCGGCGGTGCCTATTTGCGCCTATAAGAGAGTTATAGCGTGCTATATCGCTAAATTTTAGGCCACACTATCGCTATCAGTATTTAATCGAAAGAATATACAGCTTTTGTAGAACTAGTTTTATCGCTAAAATGTTAGTTGGGTAAGTACCTACATATACAGTATACACTACAATGACCACACCATTTTATGTTAAGTATATAAAAGTACAGCGGAGAAACCTGGTTGCCTTACCCTTAAAAGAAAATGAGATATTATCGTCGATTGTAATATGAATGTAACCACCAAAATGACGAAATTGAGTTAAGTATACCGTTCGACTGCAAATTTTCTGCTCTATCGAACGGTCTATATAAAATTTTGATATCCAGGAAAAAATGTCGAATACGTTAACAAAAAGCCGTTAGCCGCCGTGTGGTGACGGCAGTAGGAATACATTTGTCACCACCCCAACTCCTCCTGCGGGTGTCGTAAGAGTCGACTAAGGGATTTAAGTGTCACTGACCATTGTAGATTGATGATGGGCAGCAGCGTCATCATAGTGGCCATATTTTTATAAATGTCAATGCTGTAAACGCCATTTGTATTGTATGGCTCATAAGCAATTCGGTTTCAATTTGTGAGTTACACTAAATTACGAAATCCACTTTTGATGATTTTCATTAAATTATTAACGTAACTCCAAATTTTTTGTAAAATATTTAACGTAAGCACCAGCCATTTCCTGAACTACAACTGTGGTCGCAGTTAGTAACTGTGCATCAAATAGACCTCTCAAAAATAAAACAAACAAGATAAACATCATTTCAATAGGATAATTAACTAAAAAGATACAACATAGGTACTTTATAAATGTCAAATTCGTTTTTGGGCCCTCCTGAAAAATCGTCATTTGCTGGTTACATTAATTCATATTACAACTGACGTTATAATCGTACAAAGTTTGGTCAATACAAATATTGCTTGCCACCATCCATAAGGTCATCGGTTGAAAAATGTTACAATACCAAACGACTTCAACGTGAAACAAGCTTTAAGACCGGCCAATAAAGCTTATTTGAGTCTGTCACGTAAACACTCGTAGTTTTTACAGACAGCGCCGGGCCACGGTGACCCATACCCTGAGCCATACTCATAACTTTGTATAAAAATATATTTTTCATATTTTTGAAATGTCAATATGTCTGTGTGCTTACAACACGTATGCATATACAATTTTGTTATTTTGTCTTAAATTATACCTACAGTAAATCAAACTTGAATATTCAAGACCCCATTTTCATTAAAAAAATCGTGCTCATCATTTTATGACTAAACGTAATTTGTGAAAGTGGTTGTTAGATTCAATCACACAAACATAATTGTGCCAATATAAGTTTAGTTTTTATTTTATTTACAATGTACTGATGACTCGCATGCGAGTCACGGGCCATGCGGAAGCGTTGAGTCATGACCCATACGCTGAGTCCTTGGCCCTGAATGGGTTAAGTGAAAAAAATTTAAACTTGTTCTCTATAATCTTTATTTATTTAATCGGGTTTCCGACTGTCATCGTCATCATCAGCATCATCTCAACCTTTTGCTGCCAGCTGCTGAGCGTAGGCCTACGTATCATCATATTATAATATTGTGGATATTAAGGTTTCGTGGCCAAATCATAGTTTCGCCATGTCCGCCCGACTGTCATCGTCATCATCATCATCATCTCAACCTTTTGCTGCCAGCTGCTGAGCGTAGGCCTGCATGTCATCCAATTATAATATTGTGGGTATTAGGGTTTCGTTGCCAAATCATAGTTTCGCTATATCCACCCGACTGTCATTGTCGTCATTATCATCATCACCCTAAGACTACTACCTTACCTACTGCTTAGTATAGATCCCCACATCCTCATATTATAATATAGTGAATGTTAAGATTCTATTGTCAAATTATAGTTTCGCCATGTCTGCCCGACTGTCATCGTTATGTCATATTAAAATCTAACACTTTAGTTAGAAATACCGTAATTACCTCCCTAGACGCCCAATGCTATTACTTCATGTATATATAATTATATATATTTTATCGATATAATACCGACTCTTGCACAGCACTATGACGCTTGTTAGCCATAACGTGCAAAAAGCAGCCTATCTCTTTTACTCTTGGGAAATGCCACGTATGTGGGAGAGAGAACAAGGATTCGCCATCTATTGGGGAGTTGCTGAACTATTGAGTTTTAGTTATAAACAGACTTATGCTACTCGACGCTAGATGGCAACACTCTCTTTGCAAGTTAGTAGTAGCAAGCGAAACGTCGTAAGTAATAAAACGAGTAGTATAATTTTGCTTTTGTCACATTCGAAATAAAGTTTATTTTTGTATAAGATTTTATAACCAATAAGCTTTCAGATACTTCTGTGTGCATGTTTGCGCCAGTGTGAGTGTAGCGACATCGGTTCTCTCGAGAATCGGGGTATAAGCCGCTTCTACGTTATTTTTTGTTCTGTGGTTAAATTATTACACTGGTTTGAGAGCAACGGCATGCAGTTAAATATAGGTAAAACGAATATCATCCACTTTTCACTCAGCTGGAAAACGCTGCCAATAATAGATGTGAACATCGACGGTGAGCAAGTAAGGCCTGTGGCTCATGCCCGTTATGTAGGTTTCACATTTGATAGAGGTCTCCAGTGGGGGGAACACATTGACGCCTTATGTGCGAGACTCAACTCTGCCTTTTTTGCCATATCTCGATTGAAACGTACTTTGTCGCTGAGTAACCTTATAACTGCATACTATGCTTACTTTCACTCTCACCTCACTAGCGGGATAGACCTATGGGGCTTAGCAGCGGACAGGGACCGGCCGTTCCTGATCCAGAAGAAAGTGATTCGCCTTATCTGTGGTGTTCCTCCGGATGAGTCAGCCAGGAAACATTATGAGAAGCTCGGCATATTGACAGTTCCTTCTCTCTATATTTTCGAGGTTGGTAAGTATGTGAGAAGGAATCCAAACGAGTTTCCCACAATAAGGAGTAATTTCCCTAGAAGGAAACCAGCATTGGCTGTCCCGGTGCATAGGCTGCAGAAAACTGGCAAGTCTCTCGGTGTAATGGGTGCTAAGATATATAATAAAATACCTGAGCCAATCAGAACCAATGAAACAGAGCGACGTTTTCTAAAATGCCTCAAAATGTATTGCATCTCAAAGGCCTATTACGCCGTTAATGAATTTCTAGATGAATAATAATTGTTACGAATAATAAATATTTATTTTGTTAATTTATTTATTTATGGAATTGTATATTATTGTGATGAAATGATTTAAATGTATGTTTGCTATGTTTTTGACGGTGTATGATTAATATCAATAAATGTCTTGTCTTTTGTCTTGTCTTGTCTTGTCATATCTACTTTGTCCTTTTAATGTATGTAATGTGTGTCACGAATAAATTATTTTCTATTTCTATTTCAATTGGAACACTAGGCCACTTTAGAACCTTATCAAAATGACAATTAGTAAGGGTTGCGAGTCATACAAATTTTGCCATTTCTTACTTTGATTTAACGCGTCACTTTGACATAGTTCCTGGGTGGCCCAGGATTCTAATTGGTTGACCGCTACGAACAAATAAAACATGGAATCCGCACGCCATACTAAATTGCCTTTCAATAACGGTCCTGAATTTTAGTTGCCAAGTGTCACTCCCACTTCAATGCATCACGGTAATGAATTTCAATGTCAACCTTAAACTGAAACCGCCATTTAAAAATATAACCAATCAAAACTTTGATGAACCAATATCAAAGTTTTGATTGGTTATATTCTATAAACATTTGTCAAAGATGTTGCGCCGAAATATGCGCGGTGTTAAGAAAAGCGCTATGTCCTGCTTATCTTGTCACAATTGAACAATTGTTTTTGGGGGCATTTTTGAGCTGGCGTTACATGTCCATGTTATACATGGTCGTAGGTTGACTGTAGTTACCACAATTCCGACCAAATTGATTTCTTTCAAAAAATATCCAGGAGAAAGAAACAGCAATGTATAGTTATCGCAGATTATATTATCAAACCGCGATTAGAACGGGATTTGAAAGTATTGTTGACACGACAGTGTAAAGTCAATCTAGGATATATTTATAGTTAAATCAATATATTTGTAGTTTATGTTCAGAGACTTACAGACAATAGATTAATTAATCACTCGCGAGATCTACAAACAACTCTTTTCTTGAGAAATATTGTGTCGATTGTTGTGTCAACAGTACTTTCGAATCCCTTTCTGATTCCGGTTTGATAATAACTAACAGCAATACTTAGGGTCTCCCCAAACCAATCGCCGCGGAGCATTGTCCTTTGCACACTTGTGTTGTGATTTTTGTTCATTTAAGAATTTTTTTAAGTTATTTAGATATTTAAATAAAGTTTATAATTGTTAAAACTAATATTAATAAATCGATACTTGGCCGCCATTATAACCTCTTCGATAAAAAAAATAACTGGTTGTAGAATAATCACCAAATTAAAAATTTTAAAAAACCGACTTCAACCGGTTTCTCCAAGATTCCCGATTTGTTTCCATCATTGGTTTCCTCAAATCCTACTTTCTGAATGCAAATTCTTGTAAATGAATGAAAATTACCAAAAGCGCCATACATGTACCTATAACATTTGAAGAGATCCCTCGATTTCTCTAGGATCCCATCATCAGACCCCAACTTGGTGCCAATGGGACCATCTCGGGGTAATACTCGTTCGATCACAAAAAGAAATTTTAGAATCGGTTCACTATTCTCGGAGATATCAGGTAACATACATACAACAAAAAAAAAAAAAAAAAATCAGTCGAATTGAGAACCTCCTCCTTTTTTTGAAGTCGGTTAAAAAGTAAAAAAAAAGCTTGAATGGCGTTGAAGTATCGGGACGTCAGTTGATTTGGAACACTGAAAATATAACTATTTATACCTACGTTATCTAGATAGTTTTATTTTACTTGATCGCTATACTTATCGAACGTGTGCGGTAGGCTGCAAACAGGGTCGTACGAATGACGTGCGAAGGACGTCGTTTCGCGTGGACCGAGCCGATTTACGACGTACTCGCTCTTATTGCATTGACATAAAGCTTTTTCCGTACGCGATTTGCCGAAACTGCGTCGACCAGTTTGGGGAGACCTTTAACCGTATATCGGTGGACCTTACAAATGAAATAAGGTCTACCGATGTATAGCTAGCAGTGTGAGCGATGGTACAAAGCTTACGTGGTGGTTGACGCTGTGGGGATCGGTACTTCTCGGCCCTTGAACATGTCCTGAATGATTACTGTAAACAGTTTAAAAAACAATTACGAGTAAAGCACTGGTCTCACCGCGAGCTACTAAGCTATGAACTATAAACACGAACTAAAGATACGCGCTCCCGTGTAAAAAAAAAGAAACACGGTGATACTCGTCCGCTGATAGCTGGGCGAGTATCGCCGTGTCTCTTTTATACGGGAGTGCGTATCTTTTGTTCGTGTTTATAGCCGATAGTTCATAGCTTAGTAGCTTGCGGTGAGACCAGTGCCTATATAGTGCTATTTACCAAAACATTATCTCTCCATGATTCGTTCAAAAACGGCGTTTTACGACACAAAATACTGTTCGAACAGATTTGTTATCGTACAATGTTATTATTGCTAAATAATATTATCGTTTTCAATTCGTGTGATGTTATGATACAACGCGACTTTGTTTAGTTACATAAACCCTCACTTTGTTAACGACATTGAAATTTTATTTCTGTTTGTAGGTAAGAAGAAGACAAAATATCACAAAAGGATTTTCGGTTATATGAAGTACAGGTGCAATTATATGTCGCCATATTATGCTGACAATTATTTCAAACATTTATTGTTAAATAAATAAAATGTACCTGGAATATTTATGGTGCTGGCGTGTTCCACACGCGGAGTCAGGCCCAAAACTAAAAAAAGAAGATAATATTTTCTTCGGTTATCGCGAGGATTACACATGAAATAAAACTAGGAAAACGGATAAACTCGCGTATATTAACTAATTTTAACTTAATTCCGACGTTTCGAACACTTCACAGGTTTCGTGGTCTGCGGATGACTGACAATGGAGGAAAATTGATAGATCTACCCCCATCAAACCAGATGAGGTAAAATGAAACGGTTTTTGTAATGGGGTAGGACAAAAAGCTACTAGCAGACGCTGTGCCAAAAGGACGACTTCTAGTCTTACCCCATTGCACAACTTACTTAATACTTAGATATTATATTTAAGTATCTTTTTTCTGTCTATTATTACCATGGTTACGGTCGCCTTAGTCACGCTGGATTTATGCAAAATTATGCTTTTTAAACTATGCAAACATATTTTTTTCTGGTGTTAATAAGCCCTTTCCTTAAGGCCATATTCTTTGACCTCCCAACGCTAGTTTTAAGCGTCATCCAACCTCCGCTAATACCCGTGACAGTCGCCGTCAATGATGATGTGATACTGTAATACTCATAGTGAAAATATTTACAGTACTACAACTATGTGACTAGTGTGAATCGAAACGACATAGTGTAACATAATAATAATATAAGTGATTAATTTATAATCTGGCAAGCTCTAATGTGTAAAGTAGACGGTAAATTTAGAAAATACACGGATGTGAGACTATCCCATTAATATTTAATACGAAACTCGTTATATATCCGCCGTCCTATCATGCGTATTAGGCGTACAATTTCATAAAAAAATGATGCAAACATGCTGATTTTCAAAATTTTTGATATAAGGACTGTCCACGAAAAAAGTATATAATTATACATGATGATCAGGGGTCGAACTAATCATGCAGATGACGCAAAAATAACGTACCTAATTTTGAATATAGGATAATGCTTTTATTTAAGCTTCCGTGCTGCATATTTCACAAAGTAGGTAATATAATAATCGCGAGTAAATCCATTACACAGGATGAAAGATGTATTGATTGTATTTTGTAGTTGCACCCAGGGTATACTTGCTGCTATCATAAAATTTGTGAGGCCTATATTAAACGGTGTATCATTTATTATATTTTACTTAAAATTTGGAATTGGACGTCGTTGGAAATGTCGACTCCGAGGATCCCAATACTCCCTGACATGATAAGAGCTGTGTCTTGGAACTTTGGATCCACAGTAAATGGGGTTTTTTTTAGCGGTAAACGCGCAAACTTGTGTCTTTGTGGGGTTGAACCTGACTAGGTTATCCCGACCCCATAACGAGACTCTAGATAAAGTGTTCTCGATGTCAGACATAAGTTTTCCGCGACTTTCCAGTACCACAGAGCGAGGGATATTAGCACGGCCTGTGTAAAAAGTATCCCCAGTATAGTTCGAGAAATATAAATTGAATGTTTATTGTTACTATAATATAGGTAGAAAGTTACCAATTTATATTTCACAAACTATACTGCCATCCGCATAGCAATGGAGGTCGCCGATAGACAACATGTCATTGATATGCAGAAGGAACAGCGTTGGGGATAGCACAGAGCCTTGCGGGATGCCAGCGTTTATGTCCATGCTATCAGAGCAGCTACCGTCTACTACGGCACGAATACGTCTGCCGGACAAAAAGCTAGCAATCCATCTGCATAATCCCTCAGGCAGTCCATAAGATGGCAACTTCGACATAAGGCCCCTTACGTGTATTTGACTTTGACATCTAATATAACTGTCATGGAGCATTTATATCTACCTGTTTTAACTATGGATCAAGCCCATGGTGTTTCATTAAGGCTTTTATGTATGGCTGATTTTTATAGCTGCTTCGCTGTTCTCGCACGCATTCACTTTCTTGAAGGGCATCTAAAACGTTGTGTAAAAATCCGATTTTATGTAAAACATAAAATCCACCACATTTTATTTGTGTATGTCTGATTGGGGAATCATGAAGATTCCGTTTAGATAATATACTCGGGCAGCATCTTGACCTATTGCTTCTTGAAATAGTACCATGGAGTCGCTGAAATAGTCTTACATTCAGCTGTATAGGTTTGTCCGAAAAACGTTTGATAGGCAATATTTATAGCACGATAAAGCCCCTAAAAGAAACAATTTGGAAAGTAGCCATACATTACATACACTCAGAACATAGAAATGCAAAAAAATACATATTTCAATAGTTAGACCAGGTCAAACTTGTATTCATAATAAACGATACATTCTTTAATACTATTTGAGTTTTCTTTGGCTCTATATTTCTGATATATTGTGTTATCTCCAAAATTCATTTGAATGTTGGTCCTATGTTTAGTATGTTTTGATCACAGCACGTACATGTTTTTGTCACGTATCTCGAAAAAGGGTAAATAATAACAATATTCTCGTAAATTCGACATTCAATTGTGTATTTTAAAACATTAGTAAAAGAACGACATTATGTACTCAACTTACTTATTTCAAATGACACTTTCGTTTAATTAAAGAGGTTGATAAATAATTAGTGGCAATATTAGTAAAAATATTTTTTGAAAACATTCTATAGGTGATTTAACGTCATCCACATTATTAGTACGATCACTGTACATGGTCAAGTTTATCTGTGTTATACAGGGTTACTTTTTTCACCGTTACAATAAATATGTACCATATCATTGGTATAGATAATAGATCACATTCATCATATAAAATTTTCAATTTTTTTTAATTTTTATTAGTTTACCCTTTATGCAAATGTAACATAATGGGCGCCATTCCCTGTAGCAACTTTAGTCATTCGTATATTTTTCCATTCAATTTTTTTATGAAAAGCTAATTTTTCAGTACAGATGGTGCATTTTCGCTAGGGCCAGAAGTGGTTCATTTTACGTCAGGTCGAAATCTGGAGGCCATATGTACTGAAAAACATCGTACGATACACGTGCGGAAACGAAATTCGTAACTCGTGTCGATTTAAAGCACTCCCTTCGGTCGTGCTTTAATTTATCTCCACTCCTTTAAAACTATTTTTTTTTCGCACTTGAATCGAAATGTACTATTCTCGGTATTTTTTGTAACGATTCGCATTATTTTCCATAATCTTTTTTAATTGATAGTATATTGAAATGAAATGAAATAAATGTTTATTCAGACACAAATCTTAGAACAAAGATCACAACTTCCGCCAAACCAAGTATGGTTTGTTGGCAGACGAGGCTCCAAATGACATTAGGTAAAAAGTTCTAATAAATTCGTCGTTACTATTATTTTACTTTAACAAACGTGAATGACCCCAGCACTCATACACATACTTATGTATGTATAGGTACAAATGGGCCCAGGCATTATTAGTAGTATTTTATTGATACTCATGTCTGCCTGCGACCACGGCTGTAACGTCATGCCCGAAACGTCAGGATATAGGACCCGTTTGTTTTTAAATTATGAGTGATAATCGTGAAAGTTTAAATCAATATAGTGCGACTGCTTGGAAAACATTTCATAAAATAATTCGAATTCCAAAATAAATGTGTTTTAAAATTTTTATTGGATGATAACGAACTATTATGGACATTAAATCCTATTTTTAATAGATACGAGTAGGTTACCATTCTTAATTATTTCACTATTTTCGTCATGTCAAAATCTGTCATGGTCTCATCACCAGTAGTCATCCTACTGTTTTTATCTATACTGTGTAATATGTTTGTTATTGTTTTGGTTTAATATATTGAATAACATAATTCTATTAATTTAGTCACTCACCACTTATGTTTATTCAGTCTCCGAAGCCCCAGTGACGATAACTTTTTTTTATATGTTATCACACCAATCTTAAAGATGGTTTGGTTGACGACAGCGGTGCGCAAAATTGACGTACGTCCTCCCTCCAACAGGTCCCGATTGGGACTGAAAGATGACAGCAGGAGCGATCCGGGAGAATAATTTCACATATTTTGTATGATGAAATATAATTCTTACAATATTAATGATTTCATCTCGAATACCTTTGACACAGACTTTGACGTTTCTTCTGATATATTTTTTTCTTGGTAAAGTTATCTTGTTTCGTGGCAAATTGAGTTTTCATGCAGAGATTAGACCTATGTTTGGGGTCGTTTTCTATAGGGCTAAGGTTATTTAAGTACCTAATACTAATCAATGCGCGATAGATCAAGTTCTTAAATGTAATAATATGTAAGTTTTACATCATAAGGAAGTAGTATTATTAAGAAAACTGCAATAACAAACGGGAATTCTACTATTACCTCGCCTTAACGGGCTGCCTACAGACATACAGTACATACAGTGGCGTTCAGAATTGCATGGACGATTTATGCATGAATTCATTCATAAACTGTCCATGCAATTATTTGAACCCGACTGTACATGTTTGCATAATTTAAGTAGCATAATTTTTCATAAAACCAGGGTGACTCAGGTGACCGTAGCCGTGGCAATAACCAGAGATCGGACAAATGTGCGTCATTGTTCGCAATAATATAGACATGAGCATGACTACAAAGTTGAATAAATGAGTAACTAAACGAATAATTTTCTGAAATTTTATGTCGAAGCTTTAAGATGATTACTTACAAAGGTGTAAAATAGGTATTTTTTTGAAAATGATTAGTTAAATGATTAATTATTTAATCAATTTTTGAGTCATGTCCTTATTATTGCGAACAATAACGCACATTTGTCCGATCTCTGGCAATAACAGACAGAAAAAAGTTGATTCACCCATTTTGATATTTTATGTAATTTATATTGACGAGCATAATGTGGATTCCTAGGTATAAATTGACTACAGTTTAATATGGTAATCAAATGTTGTGCAAATAAAAAAAATTAAATCTAAATTCCTTTGAAATACCTTTCTCGTAAGGGATGGCACCATAGTCAAACTCAGCGCGAGGCTTCACCGAACCTGTAAAAAATTTAGTAAGTATATTGTTCGTCAGTAGGAAACAAAGAAAATGCAGACAAATATGGCTGACTAGGCACGGCGATACTCTCCCAGCTATCACCGGTGGGCGAGTATCGCCGTGTCTCTTTTTATTTACACGGGAGTGTGTATCTTTTGTTCGTGTTTATAGCCGATAGTTCATATCTTAGTAGCTCGTGGTGAGACTAGTGCCTTATAGACCCGTATTCTTTGACCGCGCGTGTTGGTATTATGTATCACTATAGCTTAAATTCAATTACCTTCTTCATATGGAATATTTCCATAATCTTCGGCCTTGGGAGAAACTGAAACACAACAAAACAATGTCTATAAAAGTAAAATACAATTTTTATAACAATGTCGATAAAAGTAAAATACAATAAACCATACAAAAACATTATAAACACATAATAAAAACCTAACCCACCGTGCCGCCGGCAGCGGAGCGGGCCCAAGCTGCCGGTGGTTAAGGCTGCAGGGAGAGGAACCGCCGGACTATGCGCGCCGTGTCCAGGATTACCGCCGGGCTGCATCTGACTACATTTAACCACCTAGGGACTTTTTACTGAATATTGTTATAATTTATGATGTACCTACGCAATGGAATGCACCAAGCATTCCACGAGAATATCGGGTACCTACGTGACGCCGTTTTTTGCGTAGGTAGGTACATCTAAGAAAGTTATGAATACAAAATTTGGGGTATCTAATTTTACAACTGTGTGTTTGTATTTATAGAAAATTCTTGCACTTTCCATGTATTTCTAATTCTAAGGTAGCTGTCATTGCTGTCATAGCCGCCACGTTACCGACAAAGCAGACGTTTTCATTGGAATGCACCATTTATGTCAAAGTTACCTTTTTCATAAGGAATATTTCCATAGTCACGCTCAGTTACTGCTGATGTTCTTGGAGAAAAAACAGGGCTCACTAGAAAAGTAACAAATAATAACTATTACAATATTTGCAGTGGACCAACTGGGACACCACGGACTAAGTTGTCGAAAAAATGCAGGCCGTATTTCCCGAACTTTCAGTTCATTATAACCTCATTTCAAATTACCCTATTACACAATAGAACTAGTGGCCTAGCGGTAAAACGTACGGCTGCTATGCAGCGGTCGTGGGTTTGATCCCCGGCTCGTACCAATAGGTTTTTCAAAAAACTTATGTACGAAATATCATTTGATATTCACAAGTGCTTTACGGTGAAGGAAAACATCGTGAAGAAACATGCATACACCTGCGAAGAAATTCAAGGGTGTATGTGAAGTCCCCAACAAGTACTGAGACTACGCAAAATAGGTACGTTTGATGTCGAGTTGCGAAAAAAATGGCCAGAACACACAATACAACGCTATGTCAAAAACACTTATTGCCATATAAACATAAACCATTAATTTTGCGTGAAAGCCCATAGGAGGAGGTAAAGCCCATAATCACCACGCTGGGCAAGCGTGTCAGCGATCGCAGTAATGTGTCCACTATGACGACGCTGCTGCCCATCATCATTCTTCTATTGGACAATTTGGACATGAATTTACCTTCTAAAGAGGTCGCTTAAAGGTTGCCCCAAAAATAAGGCATGATTTGAAATCGAGGAAAAATACTTATATCTTGTTTGACTTTCTTATTTCTTGATTTATTCATAAAGTACAAAGAATAGGGTTTAGCATGCTGAGAAATTACTTCGAATGCTTTGCTGCAACATAGCACTCCTTTGTTTAAATTTTCTATGAAATTTACATAAATATGGGGGAATTTCGTTGCTGCAGTGTGAAATCCCCTCCTTCAAACCATGGGCGATCGAGAGCTTGCTGACATAGATCTTTGATTATAAATAACCCCATAAAAAATAAACAATTATGTTAAATCGCAATATTTGGGATTCACTGAAATGAACGAAAAAACGGTCAGAAAATGGGGTCAAAACCGTTTTTCGTCAAGGAGACCAGGGCTGCTGGGCGATTTGCTATTATAATACTTAATCCTATTCGGTGTACTTCGTGTGTCAGGAAAAAAATGGAATTGGTCGAAAAAAGTATGCCTTTTCATTACATTTAAATCTTGCGTTATTTTTGGGACAGCTCATAGATAATAGGATATGCCTACGTTTAGCAGTGGACTAAGATAGGCTGATTTTGTGATGATTTATTTAATTATACTTACATTGATTTTCATAAGGAATATCTCCAATATCATCATTAACGTCAGCTTGAACAAAGCCTTCCAAACAAATCAATAAAACAGGAATAAACATAATCTAAAACGAATACGATTATATGATATCAAAATATAATTAACTGAAATAACACATCATGTCTGAACTTCAAAACATGCCTGTCAATAATGACAGAAGAATGCAGAACACAGTAGTTTATTCTGTCAACTTTTCACAGAATTTCCAGGTTTCATTTTTTCTCTTCTTTTCTAAAGGTCTCTCTACATATTGACCCAATGTATGCCAATTTGGTGCCAATGCCAATCTAAGACTCGATTTCACCAGGATTCCAACAAACTTTTAGTCGAGTAATAATCAATAGTACATTGTGCATCAAGGGCGGTAAGTACGGAATTACTAACGAGAGTGTTAGAAGCCCGACGCCGTGAGGCGGAGGGCTTTTATGACTCGAGTTAGTATTCCGCTTACCGACCGTGATGCATACAATGTTTTTCATCACACTTGCCAACCAAAAAATAAGTTTTAAGACAAAATATGATTAAACGACGACGTACTGACATTTCTATTACTCCCTAGGGAATATCACTTTTCTATTACTCCCGCTATGCATGCAAGCAATGGCGCGCTTAGACAGCAAGCGTGATGAAAAAGAATATAATACTCTAATATAACGCTTACTACAGATTGATTACAGATTCTAGTGTCAAATGACTACTGAGTTTTGACATTACTATCCGAGAGTAAGCGGTGTTTTTAAAGAGTTATAATCTTTGAGCTGTGGTATATGTGTCAAATACGTGTGCTCCGTATGTGTCCACCATATTTTCTCCATACTGGAGGCACTGGTCTCACCGCGAGCTACTAAGCTATGAACTATTAGCTATAAACAAGAACAAAAGATACGCACTCCCGTGTCACTAAAAGAGACACGGCGATACTCGCCCAGCTATCAGCTATCACCGCCGGGCGAGTATCGGCGTGTCTGTTTTATTTACACGGGAGTACATATCTTTTGTTCGTGTTTAAAGCAAGTTTATAGCCGATAGTTCATAGCTTAGTAGCTCGCGGTGAGACCAGTGCCTTAAGAACGGTTCTAATTTCGTTCTTCCGCAAGTATATAAAATCTTTGTTAATGGAGTATTTAAAAAATGCGATATTGTTTATTATAAAAAAAATAGTACTAGATAAAAAGTAAAGAATATTTGGAAATATTGGGCTACTCCGAGGTTTTCTAAAAACCGGTTTCGACCCCTGGATTACGCTATGAGAGGCCACTGCTGGAGAAGGATTGTGATTGAAATAAAACAAGTTCATACGTTACAAAAGTAGCGTGTAATGCAATAAAGATTTCTAAAAAGTAAACAAGTGACATAGGTACCTACTTCATAAAAAAATATTGTTACATAATGGTCGAAGTACAACGACTATAAAATCCTGCCGTATGAGCATCTGAGGTACAAAACCGTATGCAACGTATAAGCATAATGTGAGTAACGCATATAATGTGAGTACCTTTCTCCTCCGTTAATAGAATAAAAAATGTAAACAAACCTAAAATAAAACTTGCATTCTTTTTGAGGGTTAATTGAATTATATTATCCCATAATCACGCACTTTAGAACACAATTTTGTTTTAATACGGACTTAAAACCTTGAGTACACTCATTCATTTTTAGTTGAAATTATGGATATTTACGTAAATATATGTCTGCGAACGCGTTTCACGATATATATGTGTCAAAGACGCTATGGAAATTCAGTCTTCTTTGTTTACATTTTTTTGGATCCTAATACTGACAATTGGTATAACACAGTCATGTTAAACTACAGCCAGACCACATCGCCTGATTAACAGACGTTATAAGCCACGGTGGCAAGAATAATATTTAGCTAGGGACTTCCTGATAGTCAGGATGGCGCGTGTACAACTGTACAGTCAAAAACAAAATAAGGTATACACAAAAATGTTCAAAAATATGTCCCAGTGCACTCTAATTCTGTGTAATAAGAACGTCGTAACATATTTATGAGCGGATTGTTTCGATACTTATTTTTGCACTTGACTGTACAGTCAGTGATCTTAACACACTTTAATAGTCTTAGCAATAATGTGTTGCCAAGTTCTTTTTGAACACCCTGCCCGCTTTGCAATATCTGCTGCTGACTGTAGATCAACGAAAGGAGATGCGGTATACGTCAGGATAGTGCTAGCAATGTGCCAAATGTGCGCCAAAATTCGAGCAATGTGCTCTTTCAATTCCAGAGAAAAACATGTCCAGTGCCTAAAAAAATCAGATAAAAAATTTCACACCTTGTTAAAAGTAAGGTGGTTTTTCCTTTTCTGTAATTTGAATTGACTAGACATGTTCTTTCCGTGAACCTTTCAATTAATGATGCCCGCCATTCTGACATCAGGTTAGCAAGTAAAATTTCATGGCTTATGGGGTTCAGGCGATTACCATTTATCGTTCTACGCGTTAATTTCGCACTCGCGTATTTGTTAGAGCGTGACGGTAACTACGACAAACGAATAAACATGGTACAACCATAACCCTACAGTTTTAGCTAGTGTCTGCGTACTCGAGGGTGAAAGTGCTGCCTGAGTGACGAGCGTCGAGCGAGGCGGGCGGCGGCGCGTCGAGCGTCCAAGGGATTAAATTTGAACGGCGTGCACTCAGGCCATACGCATACGTACGCATTTATTTAACATGTCCGCCCCGCTGGACTCCCCGCTTGAACTAGGTACTCAGACCTTAGACTTAGGTTAGAGCTCGCAATGTGCTTCCTCATGTATGAAGCACAAACAAATTCCGAGACCTGTTATGAAGTAATACGTAATTAAATACATTTTTGAAAATTTATTGTTTATATTCAATTTTATTTTTTGCTAACATTTTTCTATTGATACAATACCCGTAATTAGAAAACATCATGGCGCGCTTAAATTGCGTTAAGCCCACATTAAGTATGAAAAAAATGATCATTTGATCATCTATCGTGGTAATCATAATTCGCGATTGTTCTACAGATCTTAAGCATACGCTTCCACAAATCATATCTTTTGTATGCCGCTATAAAAAAACATTGAATGTATGACCTAAATTTCATAACCATTCAATTGCTTTTGGTAACTTTTACCAGCTCTTTTTTAGGAATAAAGCTCAAACAAAAATTGGAAACAAATGAGTGGTTATTATTAGTTCATAATTCACACCCCAACAGCTTGGGATCGATACAGGACAAGGCACAAAGTAAAGCTTCAATCAAATGAACATTCCCATCTTAGTATTATCATTAAAAACATCAGGGCCAAGGACGGCTCCTTGCGGGACCCCAAGTTACAGAAGGGGCCTTTACAGACGCACACGTGGAATCGGGCGTATAGCGAGACAGCACGGGAGAACGGGACGAGTGTAGCCATTGGACTCACCACGCAACCTTCGCGTACCTCCTGAAACGACATCACATAAATTTAAAATAGCGTATTAAAAGAATATGTCGGGACATGAGTTCAGGCGCGGATCCAGGACTTCGTTGAGGGAGGGGCACTGGATCCAGGACTTCGTTGAGGGGGGGGCACTGCCCTATGATATGATAGCATTTTATACTTGAAACACCACCTAGCCATACAAAAGTCCAGTGTGAGGGGGGGGCAAGTGCCCCCATTGCCCCCCCCCCTGGATCCGCGCCTGCATGAGTTACAAAATCTAGAAAACGATAAGTAATGTTTTGCTTGGAGTGGTCTTTGCTCGGTCCATGCAGGTAGATGATAAATCAGGTTGGGATCTACCCACCTATGAACAGGTGGCTGGTGACCTAACAGTACAAAAGGTCACTACTGCAGTGTTCATCAATTAATTCTCGCGTTAGACATTGAACAATTCACTCTTGCTGTTATGTGAAGGCTTTACATTCTGACGAAGGAAGTTATTTCTATGGGGTATGCATCTATGCATGGACGCAAGCTTAGAACTCTTCATTCGTTTTCTACCAGTGCGTAGATACAGTATTCTGAGTGCTGTTAGTAATGAGAGGCTGCGAGGCAGATAGCTAGTATCCTGGCCCTCTTAGCTCGGCTGTCGTTCGGGTTTCCGTCAAATATATGTAGTATTTAATTTAACCCCACAATTGGGTATGTAAAGTTTTCCGAAGGTATGAATATTATGTTTTTCCCTGATAGCCGCCGTCTTAAGATTCTAGAAAATGAGGCACTTTTATTTTTATTTCCTATAAATTGTTAATGATTTTTTTTTCAGTGAGTGAGGTGACATTTGTGCAGTTATATGGATGAACAGAGCTTAATGCATTCGTCCCCAATCAATACACAAATAGAAAAAAAAAAAAATCTGTCAACGTCAATGTCATTCGTGTCCTTAATTTTTTTTTCTATTTCATTGTACTTCTTGCGGACGAAAGCATTATCCTCTGTTCATCCATAAAACTGGAGAAATGTTATCTCACTCACTTAAAAAAAGATTGTTAACAAATTATAGGACATAATACTAAAAAACCCGCATTTTCTTGAGCCTTAACACGACAGCTATCAGGGAAAAACATAATACACAAAACTTTACATAGCCAATAGGGTGGGTCATTTTTCAAAAAATTAGATTTTCTGGAGGGCACAGTTACAAAACGGTGCCATTTGGTGTTTGACTATCACTCTTTTTTTTTGGGTTTTTTAATTTAAGTTTTATTGCCTCTGGGCTGGAATTTTTGACGTTTTTTTCATCTCTTTTCGCTCCGTATTTTTAGAAAAGCTATTTCCAGGTGAACACAATACTCAAACATAGCTCATATTGCAACAAAAAGTAAAAAAATAGATATAAAACTATGAAAACGGATAAACTCGCGTATATTAACTAATTTTAACTTCATTCCGACGTTTCGAACACTTTACAGGGTTCGTGGTCTGCGGATGACTCACATCATCATCCGCAGACCACGAACCCTGTAAAGTGTTCGAAACGTCGGAATGAAGTTAAAATTAGTTAATATACGCGAGTTTATCCGTTTTCATAGTTTTATTTCATGAGTAATCCTCGCGGTAACCGAAGAATATATTAAAAAAATAGATATCAACAGCCAGTACAAAATGTACAGTTTCTATGAAATCTTTCAAATAGATCCGGAGGCAGAAACTGAATTCCGATGGCCAAATCATTTTGCACACTCATTATCGACCTAATTACGGAACTATTTACAACTGTGCTCAGTAAAAACAAATACTTTTTTTTCTTCATACATCAGTGACCCACCCTAATAGCCAATTAAGTTACCCTTAAAGCCAGTTCAAGTCTAGCCATCCTCTTGCTAATGTAATGGTGCCCGGTGGCGGGGGTCACCACGCTGCGACACACCCGCTGTGTGTAGAGCCCCGAGAGGTCGAGCCAGCGGTAAGCGCAACCGCCCGTCCACTGGCCCCACACGGAGAACGGGTCTGAGCGGTTAAACCACAGCGGGACTCTGAAACAGGTTTACTAATGTGGCTGAAAATTTTATGGCATATTAGTTCCCAAACTAATATTCCTTTGGTTTCTTTAAATTTGGCAGAATCATCACATGACATTGGCAAACCAACGTTATGCAGACGTATCTTTCGTATATTATCATTTTCCAATCTAACTTAGTTTCCAAATTAAAGTTGGCAAATAACGTACCGGAAAAAACAAGCTGTTTGGAAAGAAACGCGATTTAATCCGGAAATTTTCAACACTACATACACGCCAGTATCTCTACTTCATCAACGAAAATAAGCCTTATCTGTCAACAAGACAACTTTGACAGCATACTCGATGACCACTTTAGTGGCTGCTGGCGTGGTAGGCAGGAAAACACACGGCCACTTTAGTGCTTCTTGGCGTTGAAAAGGTTAAATACTGCACCATATATAACATGGGCGTCTAACGCCAGCTCAAAAATGGCCCCAAAACCAATTGTTCAATTGTGCCAAGATGGGCAGGACATAGCGCTTTTCTTAACACCGCGCATATTTCGGCGCAACATCTTTGACAAATGTTTATAGAATATAGCCAATCAAAACTTTGATGGACCAATCACAACTATTTTTAAATGGCGGTTTAAGTTTTTATAGGTTGATATTGACACTCATGTCCGTGATGTATTGAAGAGGGGGTGACACTTGTCAACTAAAATTCAGGACCGTTTTTGAAAGGCAATTTCATGTGGCGTGCGGCTTCCATGTTTTATTTGTTCGTAGGTTAAAAACAATGATTAGGATAAACGCTTGCCGCGCCGCTACTCTCGGGTGTCCGTGGCCGAGCCGTTACTTACTCATCCATGTAGCGGCAGTATCGTCTATAGGAGTTCTTCTCCTGGAGGGCGATGCCGGAGCCAGTGTTGTCGAAGTTCTCAGCACAGTGGGCGTTCTGCGGTATACCAGTGTCCAGCAGGCCGCAGACCCAGCACTGGGACATGAAACCAGTTATAGCCTGACTAAGGCTTGTTCACGAAATAAAGTAGCCATTGATCTATCATTTTTTTTTGTAGGAGACCATACCTTAGTATGGGTGTTATTACAAAGAAGGGCTCTTTGCCTGTCTTCTCGGACGCTGTGGTTGTTATTTATATCGATTTCTCCATAATTATGGACTTTTATTTAAACTTCTGGATTTCAGTAGTGTTTCTCCTTATTTTACCATTTTGGGTCATTTAGTTTCCCAATGGGTCTTACCTAAATTACAATAGCGATACTATAATAAACTGTGAATCTCGTGTCTACAATTTTTATCAATTATTTCAAAACTAACATTGTTGAAATCGTCTCGGAAGTTCGCAATTTTTTGGGCGTGAACTTTTGCATTAAGCATTATCTGAAGTTATTTTGATTTTGACGACTTTTCAGCGAATGCTTTTGGATATTGGATTGTTAAACATAAAACAGAAGAATCAATTTACAGTCCCATGGCTATTAGAACTACATGGGACTGTTGCCTAACAGTAGACACTGGTTTTACGATGGCTACTTTATTTCGTGAACAAGCTTTAGTATTTGGAGCTGGTTAATGCAGCGAAGCTACACCCCCTGGCCATGATGGGATCCAGGGGAGGCAATGAGGGCACTGGACTAGACCCCCACCTGACATTGGACGTAGGTATGCCTTGATGCTGTTTTAAGTATAAATACCCCCCCCCCCCCCCTGAACCTAGTCTTGGATCCGACTGTGGTTGGCCGTATGGCGACGGCAGTAAGAATACATTTGTCACCACCCCAACTCTTCCCGCGGGTGTCGTAAGATTCGACCAAGGGATGGAATTGTCACTGGCCATTTTTTGATAGAAGATTGATGATGGACAGCAGCGTCATCATAATGGACACATTACCGTGATCGCCAATCCGCGTGGCGATTGGCATTTGCCTTATGATGCGTCTATACGCAATATACGCATAGGTAATTAGGAGAGACCTACGTCCAGCAGTGGACTGATGTAGACTGATGAATCTGATGATGAGAGGTCATAGTATACTAAAGAACAAACCGGCAAGTGCGAGTCGGACTCGCGCACCAAGGGTCCCGTACCATTATTACCAATTTATCATTTAATAAATCACGTAATAGAATCGGTGCAGGGGTGGGCGTATCCTTTCTACATATATGTAGTACTATTAATTATTCAAATTATTATTATTCCCGTTGGGGCGGGAAGGTTCTTGAGTGGCGGCCACGTACCGGTACCGGAAGGCGTAGCGTGGTACAAGGTGGACTGATGACCTGGTGAAGGTCGCAGGAGTCCGCTGGATGCGGGTGGCGCAGGACCGGTCATTGTGGCAATCTTTGGGGGAGGCCTATGTTCAGCAGTGGACGTCTTTCGACTGATATGATGATGATGATGATGATGATTAATTATTCTGTGGTTACGTGTACTATAAGTTACTTGGCAATGTATCAGACCTTAGCCATGATGCGTCCAGTTTTTGGGCTCAATACATCGTCATAGTAGATAGGGGACGTCTTCTTAGTGGTAGTGGTGGGCATGGTGAAGGTTCTGCAGTTACGGTAGCCCTTGGCTAACAACTGGTCTTTCCAACTCTGTAATTTACAAATTACATTTTCACCTTCCTTGCTCGGAAAGGGCTTTTTTATTCTTTAAAAACAGATAGCAAAGTTGCGTTTTATCCACAAGAGTGCAAAGTATGAACTTCCCTTGATTTTTTAAAATAAAAGTGTATTTTACATAGATCAGTTGTTTCTATTATGATGTGTTTCCTCACTTAAGGAAAGTGAAAAGTTTTGTGTTACACACGGCTGCAAAGTTATTTTAGCTCGTGTGTATTGCAACACTCTATATGCTCAGGATTCTATTCTTGAACCACTCGCTTCGCTCAGGATTCTATTTTCGAACCACTCGCTTCGCTCGTGGTTCAACCATAGTATCCGTTCGCTCCACACTCGGTTAAAATACAACTTTGCACCCTTGTATAACAAATAACTATTATTTTGCGTTTATGCTTTTGTTACTGACCTGTTAGGATGCGGCTTCACTGACGTGGAGCGGAGAAGTGTTGTGCGAAATTGACCAATTACATTCTTCAAATTCGAATTCGAAACACTGTGATGCGGTCTCATTGGTCGAGCTCCCACAGCTCCGCTCCGCTCCGCTCCGCGTCAGTAGAGCTGCACCCTTAGGGTTGCCAGACTGTATTATAAAACGAATGAACTACATCATATTTTCTAAATAAAATTACTCCATTAAAGGTGCATGCAGACCAAAAGAGCATTCGCTGTTCTGTCCCCCTACTCTACGAAATTCGATCGTTACACGAAACGTGTTTCGTTGATTTCGTAGAGTGGGGGATATAATAGCGAATGCTCTTTTGGTCTGCATGCACCTTATCAAAGAATTTATATATCGAAGAACGAAAAAGAAATCAGAACCGGAGCTTGAGCAGAACTTGGAGCATTCCATGAAAACATCTACTTTTTGTCGCTTACGTGTCCATATCCTCCTAAGTCCCAAGTGCCTTCTAAAAGAACAAAATGGCGTTCATCATTAAGTCCTGGGTAATAAAATTTTAAAGGTCGTTCCATCACAATGTAAACATTAATTCTATAACGTCAGGACTTAACAATGGTCGCCATATTTTGTTCTATAAAACGCCACTTCGGTCTTTCTGACTAAAATATTTTAAAAAGCCCGGGTCTTAGGAGGCTATGGTAGCTACACTAATAAAATATGCTAGCTGCTAGGAAACACTGTCAATCTTAAAGCCTTGATATGTTCTTATTATACCGTAACTCAGCTTGCTACTTTAATTTTGCGAAAGTTTCGAAAAGACAGTGTCGCTTACGACATGTTTTCATGGAATGCTCCTCTTGTTCTTTTGTATAGAGAAAAACCGATCCCTGGTTGAAGGAATATAAAAAATACTTTCCCGAAAGATGTTGGACACATCGTAATCTGTCATCATGGCCCTCTTTTGAACGGCCCAGAAGAGACCCGTGAAATTCAGTCTCGCCGGCTCTGGACGCGGCGGAGTGGTATCCCAGGGGCATTTGAGCCTGTAATCAACCAATTGGCTTACAATAATTGAATTTAAACCAATATAGTATTAGTAAACGAGTTCTTGAGTGAGACCGCGTCTCGGCAAGCGTAGTGTAGGACGCCCTCAGGCAAGGTGGAGCGACGATTTGCGCAGGATGGCTGGCAGGAGCTGGATGCGAGCAGCCGAAGATCGAGAACGGTGGCGTGAAATTGGGGAGGCCTATGTCCAGCAGTGGACTGCGATAGGCTGATGATGATGATGATGATGATGATAGTAATAGTACATTACGGCACAAGTGCGAAAAACATGAAATTCGAAACGAGTGGCGATGTTGTATGTTTTAAATCAACACGAGTTACGAATTTCGTTTTTGCACGTGTCTCGTATGACGTTTTTTAGTACAGATCTACAGATGGCCCTCCGAAATTTTGGACTTGACGTAAAATGACCCATTCTCGCACTAGAGCCTAAAAAGTACACCATCTGTACTAAAAATATCTTGATAAATATCTTGGGACACCTTACACAAATCGACCTAGTCCAACAGTAAGCTCAATTAAGGCTTGTGATGTGGATACCAGGCGACGATATATATAAATAGGGTTAGGATTTTGGTGGCATTTATTGAACAAAGAGCAGTGGAGTCGATGTTATAGATAATTTTACTTGAATAAATTATTAACTTATAAAATAATAACGAAATTGTGTTCAGTTCAAGCGGGATTCATCAATGAATTTAAAGAAATTAGATGGATTTTATTTTTAAGAAGCTAGAAAAATATTAAAGTGTAATAAAAAAATTGGTATTTGAGAAAGTCTACTGATTTCATTTTCAAGATTACAGTTTTCCCGGAGCCTTAAATATCATAATTGTAATAATCATAAGCAATAAATCATACCTGGGATAACTCGGGGCATTTATACGAAAGTGATGTAGCAAAATATTTTATCGACTAAAAATATATCGATGTTACTGTGAATGACAACATCAAAATGTTATTCGGCATAAATAAATATTGGGTACTTACTCTTCAATTAAAATAAAAAATAAATTTAAACGGGTAGTTCCGCGTTTATTTTAAAATAATTTTCAAAATATACAATTAATATTAAAAAATCAACATTTAAATTGTCATTTTGATTAAAATGACATTTGCATACAAGAGGCCCGATATCAGATATGACATAGAACCTCTGTACTGTAATCGAGAATGTTCAATAAGCGCATCTTTTATTATAATTATATCGACATCTTTTTAATCGATATTAAATCCCTATAACTTGCCCCCAGTTATCCCAGGTATGGCAATAATATAAAAAAATACTGAATTTCAATTCACAGGTAGTCAAATATTAAAGGTGAAATTATTTAAAAATTTTAATGGGTGAAATCCTGTTTAAGAGTTTTTATGTTATTCATTTTTGAATAATTAATTATTCAATCAATCATAAAAAAATAAACAACGACTCCACCGTTCTCTGTTCACCAAATGCCACCAAAATTCCTAACTCTATATATAACAGATAAATACATATAGATACCTACTGAAAATAATTTATGTGAGTAAACTACATTAAAACCATAAGTTAATTAAAAAATACCTAAATAATACAAAATCTCACGTTAACGTAACATACATATAAAAATAAAACACTTAAAACTATGGAATACATCGATAATATATAACTAATTAACTAGTGAATAAAACAAAGTAACTTAAATTAATCGAAAAGTCCGCCACGAGTTGTACCTGGAGCGAAGGTACCCATCACACTAGCCGAGTTACCACGTTGAATGGCTATGAATAACCTTTGCACCAGGTACACCCCGCGCGGGTGTCAGATCGCCTCTCCCTTATACGACGGATACCTACTTAAATACATAGACAGCCCTGTGGCCTATTTCACCATAATTACAAGTCTGACAATTGTTAAATATCACTATTACTGACGTCACAGGCCTCCGTAGGCTACGTCTACCGCTTACTTTCGGACTGTCCACGTGCTTGTTTGCCACCAACATAAATTATTACTAATAACATTATTACATCGTTAATAAACCACTTTTTATTTTCCGAAGCCCGTGACAATTGTCGCGAGGCTTAGTACAATTTTCATTAAATCTTGATGTGTGGTTCGGTATATGTCGGAATTTCGCTACAATTGTCGTGTTTTTTGTGACAATTGTAATTTTGCTTCGCAAAAAAGTAGTTATTTACTGCTGATTTATTAAAGTTCCTGCACTACATTTTATATTGGTGGCAAAAAAACGCACGGCCCTTCCGTTGTTAAGCGGTAACTGTAGCCTATAGACGCCCCCGATTGGAGAAAAAGAAAATGTACAATTGTAGCACTTGTCAATGTGGTGACATTGGGGCCTGACCAAGACACAAGTATTTGTGATAAATAAATACACAAATAATCAGTGTAACTAACAACTAGGCTACGGAGGCTGACAAAACTTATTTACAAGCTTATTTACCTGTAACCCCTGCCATCGAAGCACATGAAAAGGCACTCGTAGTAGGAGTCTGTGCAGTTTGGATGCCGCCTTGTTCGCCTCGTGTATCTGCGTATAAAGTTTTTAGACTAGCATAGTCATTAATATTATTAGTATTGTTTTGCTGGTGGTAGGACCTCGTGCAGGGTCCGCCCGGATAGCTACAACTTACCCGTTAACCTGCCTCTAAATAGCAGTGTTTGCACTGCTGTGTTTCGGTTTGGGGGTAGATAGCTGGTGTAATTACTGGCATAGATAGAGGTCCATCTGAGTCTTCAGGGTAGCACTATGTCCATGGGCCTCAGTTCCTGCTTTCCATCAGGTGGGCTGAAAGTCTCCATGATGAGGATCCTCTAAATGGATCGAAGAAAAGAAAGAATGAAAGAAAAAAAGAAATAATGTTAGACAAGTTGCAATTATCGACTTAAATTACGTGAGTAACCCGTTTGATAAATATTTAAATACAGATGTTTTCCGTTCGTGAATTCGGGTTCGGCCTTTTCGGCGGTTTCTTTCTTTGCTCTACGAGGTGATACATACTGTATACCGGTATTTTCTAAACCGGTTCCTACCGGTAACCGGTAAATCTTGTCGATATTCATGTACTTACTGGTATGAAAAAGTCCGTAGATGTGTCACGGGAGTCGGCCGGGGTCGTCTAGTTGTTGTCGTCTTCATCTCCCCAGGCCTTGTCACTGTATACGATAATAGTACATTGTGCATCAAGGGAGGTAAGTACGGAATTACTAACGAGAGTGTTAGAAGCCCGACGCCATTAGGCGGAGGGCTTTTATGACTCGAGTTAGTATTCCGCTTACCGACCGTGATGCATACAATGTTTTTCATCACACTTGCCAACCAAAAAATAAGTTTTAAGACATAATATTATTAAATGACGTACTGACATTTCTATTACTCCCTAGGGAATTTCACTTTTCTATTACTCCCGCTACGCGCGCAAGCAATGACGCGCTTAGACAGCAAGTGTGATGAAAAATATTTAACTCTTATCAACCTTTTGGACGCCAACGACCGATATATTGGCACCGCAGGTTCAACGCCAAAAACAAATATAAGGCTTGTTCACGAAATAAAGTAGCCATTACTGTATAATTCTTTTTTTGTATCAGACCATACCTTAGTATGGGTGTTAGTACAAATAAAGGCTCTTTGCCTATCTTCTCGGACGCCGTTGTAGATATTTATAAAAATTCTTCCATAATTATGGACTTTTACTTAAACTTCTGGATTTAACTAGCGTTTCTTCATATTTTACCATTTTGGGTTATTTAGTTTGTATTATTGTATTTATTTTTTTACCATTTGAAGACCATAGTCAAGGTAAAAGGTAGTCATATTAACTAAAAGGAAATTTAGTCACAAAATGTAATATTTTTTCTAACTTATAGCAACAAATTGTTGCAACAAAAAAATCGCAGTCCTTTGATATTGGTAACGCTTCATATCGTTCACCCTGTACAATTTATTAGCCTGAAGAATTAAGAAATTTACTAACACATATTTTGTCTTCTTCCGTCAAGGCTTAGCGGCTGAACACCGAGATCTTCAAAGATAACATTGGTCCTGATCCGAAATCCGCCTTCATTGAACGCCGTTCTGTTCCCCCCGGTATCTGCCTGCCACGGACCCCCTGGGGTCCGCATGGGGTCTGCCGTCCGCATGGGACCCTGCGGGATCCGTGCGGGGTCCTCCACTGTCCTTGTGGGACCTCCAAAGGTTCGAATGGGGTTGGGGTACCGCGGAGTCTCGAAGCGTACAACATCGTGAGCTTTTACTAGACTTTCGATGACTCCTGGGCGATCTGCAAATAGAAACAATGTTATAATTACAAAAGATTATACGTATAAATGTAATTAAACGGCTAAACTCACGTGTATTTAGTCACTTCGCGCGTCATGTTTCAGAGAGCCTAGGTCTCCATTATCAAGCACTTAGCCGCACATTTGTCACCACCCCAAATCTTCTTGTAGGAGTATTAAGAATCTTGGGATTGAAGTGTCACTGAATATTATTTTCTAGAAGACTGATGTTCGGCAGCAGCATCATAGTGGACACACTTCTACAAATGCCAACCCACTTGCCCAGCGTGGCGATTATTCATTTACCTCCTAATGCCTCCATATGCATAGTTAATAGGGGACTATCACAATCTACTAATGTGATTCAGTTTAGGACCTAACCTGAATTGCGACGTATCAGTTCCATACAAAATAACTCTCAAAAATGACAAGTCAAACATCATCATCAGCTTATAAGGGTGCGGCTCCATTGAGGCGGAGAGGAGCGGAGATGTGCAAAATTGACCAATTACATTCTTCAAGTCTATTATATATTACATTCTTTATTTTTTATTATATTACATTCTTTAAGTCTTCGAGTAATGCCGTGTGGTGACGGCAGTAAGAATACATTTGTCACCACCCCAACTCTCCCCGTGGGTGTCGTAGGAGTCGACTAAGGGACTAAAGTGTTACTGATCATACACTTGACCCGGGTATGTCTGAAAACTACGACCAAGACCACCGGGGGATGGGCAGCAGCATCCCTAAAGTGCGGTGGAGACACTGCGATCGCCAACCCGCATGCCAAGCGTGGCGATTATGGCAAATACCCCCCAAAATAAAATGATAGCACAAAAAAGGCCGCGGCCCCGAGGTTCCGGCGACCCCCGGTGCCCTGGTTATGGTAGCGGCCAGGGTGCTAGCGGGGTCAGGGGTGCTAAGAATCTCCGGCAAAGATCCGGCTACCACCACCGACGACCTCTGGCCCTGGCAACTTATAACACACGTACACTGCGGACCGACGAAAAGTTAGTGGAACTGGAGGAAGGATTGAGCAAGTTGCGTTGGGACATTGTGGGATTGTCAGAAGTCCGAAGAGAGGGCGAGGACACGATAATCCTAAAGTCCGGCAACTTGCTCTATTTCCGGGAGGGCGACCAACAGTCCCAGGGAGGTGTCGGGTTCATCGTCCACAAGTCCCTCGTAAACAACGTGGTGAAGATCGAGAGTGTGTCGGCTAGGGTGGCGTACCTTATACTCAGAGTATCTGAGAGATACTCGCTGAAGGTCATACAGGTGTACGCGCCGACTTCGACACACTCCGACGACGAGGTGGAGGCTATGTATGATGATATCTCAAAAGCCATGCATAGCTCCAGAACCTACTTCACCGTTGTTATGGGGGACTTCAACGCGAAACTGGGCAAGAGAGATGGTGACGAACTGAGGGTGGGGCAATTTGGGGTTGGACGTCGGAACCACCGGGGCCATCTGCTGGCTGGTTTCTTGGAGAAGGAGGGACTCTACATGATGAACTCCTTCTTTAAGAAACGCGAGCACAGAAAATGGACTTGGATGAGTCCCGACGGTGCAACTAAAAACGAGATCGACTTCATCATGTCGACGAAGAGACATATATTCAACGATGTTTCTGTGATCAGTACGGTTAAAACCGGTAGCGATCACCGCCTGGTAAGAGGCACGTTGAATATATGTCCTAAGCTAGAACGCTCGCGACTGATGAAGTCTACGCTCCGTCCTGCACTCCATCTCCAAAACCCCGAGAGCTTTCAGTTGGAACTCCAAAACCGTTTCGATTGCCTAGGCGATGATGTGGACGTATTCAACGACGGGTTTGTGGAAGCTGTCCATAGCGCTGGGTCTAAGTTTTTTAAGACCCAGCGGACAAATAAGACCAGAAAGCTCTCAGACTCCACTCAGAAGCTAATGGAAAAAAGAAGTGAACTGGTTCTACAATCCTCAGTTGATGCGACTTTATACCGGCAGCTCAACAGACAGATCTCTAAGTCCCTCAAACGCGATATGCGCCAATTCCGTACCAAGTGTATAGAAGAAGCCATCGAGCGGAACAAGGGCTCTAAAGTTTTTGCAAGGGATCTGTCTGTTGGGCAAAGCCAGCTCGCCAAATTAAAGACTGAGGATGGTAGAATCGTCACATCCAGATCTGAGCTGCTGAGTGAGATAGAGGGTTTTTATGGACAGCTGTACACGTCAACTAGCAGACCCGAAGTTGATCTAGCGGAAGACCTCAGAGCTAGACTGACCCGACACTATACAGAAGATATCCCGGACATCAGCCTGTGCGAGATTAGAATGGCTCTTGAACAGCTCAAAAATAACAAGGCGCCTGGGGAGGACGGAATTACAGCTGAGCTTCTGAAGGCGGGTGGTAAACCGATCCTTACGGCCCTTCAGAAGTTGTTCAATTCCGTCTTACTGGAAGGGAGAACGCCAAAGGCATGGAACAGAGGTGTGGTGGTACTGTTCTTCAAAAAAGGTGACAACGCTTTATTGAAGAACTACCGACCCATCTCACTTCTGAGCCATGTCTATAAGCTGTTTTCAAGAGTCATTACGAATCGTCTTGCACGCAGGCTTGATGACTTCCAGCCTCCCGAACAAGCCGGTTTCCGAAGAGGCTTTAGTACCGTAGACCACATCCATACGCTTCGCCAGGTTATACAGAAGACCGAAGAATATAACCTGCCCCTCTGTTTAGCGTTTGTGGACTACGAGAAAGCCTTCGATTCGATCGAAACATGGGCAGTACTACAGTCTCTCCAACGGTGCCAAGTCGACTACCGCTATATCGAGGTGTTGAAGTGTTTATACGAGAGCGCCACAATGTCAGTCCGACTCCAAGACCAGAGCTCGAAACCTATTCTGCTGCAGCGGGGAGTTAGGCAAGGAGATGTCATCTCCCCTAAGCTGTTTACCGCTGCACTGGAGGATGTCTTTAAGACTCTGGACTGGAGAAGGCTGGGTATCAACATAAACGGCGAGTACCTCACTCACCTTCGATTCGCTGACGATATAGTAGTCTTGGCTGAGACCTTGGAGGACTTAAGTACTATGCTCGTTGACCTCAGTAAAGCCTCCGAGCGAGTTGGTCTTAGGATGAACATGGATAAGACGAAAATCATGTCGAATTCCCATGTAGCACCAACTCCCGTAATAATCGGAGACTTTACACTCGAAGTTGTAGACGAATATATATACCTAGGGCAAACTATTCAGTTAGGTAGGTCCAACTTCGAGAAAGAGGTCAATCGTCGAATCCGACTCGGTTGGGCAGCGTTCGGGAAGCTACGACACATATTTTCGTCCAATATTCCGCAGTGTTTGAAGACGAAAGTCTTTAATCAGTGTGTGTTGCCAGTGATGACATACGGTACTGAAACGTGGCCGCTTACAATGGGCCTCATAAGAAGGCTCAAAGTCACCCAAAGGGCAATGGAGAGGGCTATGCTAGGAGTCTCTCTGCGTGATCGGATTAAAAATGAGACCATCCGCAGCAGAACCAAAGTAACCGAAATAGCTCTCCGAATCGCTAAACTGAAGTGTCAGTTGGCGGGTCACATTGCGCGTAGAACCGATGGCCGTTGGGGCGGGAAGGTTCTTGAGTGGCGGCCACGTACCGGAAGGCGTAGCGTGGGTAGGCCCCCCACAAGGTGGACCGATGACCTGGTGAAGGTCGCAGGAGTCCGCTGGATGCGGGTGGCGCAGGACCGGTCATTGTGGCAATCTTTGGGGGAGGCCTATGTTCAGCAGTGGACGTCTTTCGGCTGATATGATGATGATGATGATGATGACATTCTTCAAATTCAAAATTCAAAACACTGTGATGCGATCTCATTGGCCAATTTTGCACATCTCCGCTCCTCTCCGCCTCAATGGAGCTGCAGCCACTCGCACGCAGTCCACTGCTGGACGTAGGCCTCTCCTATTAACTATGCGTATAGACGCATTATGAGGTAAATGCCCATAATCGCCACGCTGAGCAAGCGGATTGGCGATCGCAGTAATGTGTCCACTATGATGACGCTGCTGCCCATCGTCAATCTTTTACCAAATAATAGTCAGTGACACTTCAATCCCTTAGTCGACTCTTACGACACCCGCAGGAGGAGTTGTGGTGGGGACAAATGTATTCTTACTGTCGTCACCACACGGCTTCATTCAAAACATACCTGCGGCACTACCGCGAAAAACGAAATTCATAAATTTCGAGGATTTGTCTCTCTCACTCTAATGACGCTTTCGTTTGAGTAACAGAGAAAAATCCTCGAAATTTACAAATTTCGATTTTCGCGGTATTAGGTCTGTAGGCTTATGATGGTACCGCGTGTAATCGTTTGTCGGCGTTACCGTCACGTTCTAACAAGTACGCAAGTGGGAAAAAGGTGGTGGGTGGCAAAAAGGGACCATCATAAGCCACCAGAATCGTATTTAAGAGGTCATGGTATCCGTTCTAGATTGACAAAACTTACATTTCGGTCCCAAATGCGCCTTGTCATCCCATTGCGGTATGGGTACATTGTAGACGGCCTCTTGAATCCTCAGTCGGTCTCGCGTAGGCCTCGACCTCAGACTGCTAAGGCCTATAACTGAGTCGGTGTCTTGCATAGCAGGCTCCATTGACATGGGTCTAAAGTTATTATAAAAGAGCATTAGAAAAGAGTTAAAGTGGCAATGGGCAACTGGCTATGTAAAGTTTTCCGAAGGTATGAATATAATATTTTTCCCTGATAGCCGTCGTCTTAAGGTTCAATAAAATGCGGCTCTTTTATTTTGATTTCTTATAAATTGATAATAATCTTTTTTTATGTGAAAGAGGTGACATTTCTGGCTAAGGCTTTCGTACGCAATCATTACAATGGAATCTCTCAACGTCAATGTCACTAGACTCGTGTTATTCTTTTTTTTTTCTATTTCAATGTACTTGTTGCGGATGAAAACATTATCCATAAAACTGCACAAATGTCATCTCACTCACCATAGGATATAAAAATAAAAGAGTCACATTTTCTTGAACCTTAAGACGACGGCTATCAGGGAAAAATATAATATTCATAACTTCAAAAAACTTTACATAGCCAATGGTGGGAGGCCATATTGCACGCCGAGCAATGCGCCCACTTTTTTTTAAAAAACTTTTACTTTTTACATGATTTCTACTCAGAATCGTGAGCTCTTCCGATCATAATAGGAGAAACTTTTTGTCCCAAAATTTACATACATTTTCGAATTTTCCATTCCACTATTAGCTGGAGAGCCAGTGAACCCTGAGAGTAACGGTCTTCCTGTAAGGTTAGAAATTTGTATACTAACGGTTTATGGAATTCTAAGAGCAATAGCCATGACCTGGCAGGCGTCAGCCCTGCACGTCATCAGGCCCTTTATTTTTTGAACTGTTAAGTAAATTGGATTTCAAAACTTGTTTCTGTAAGTTTGAAAAATTTATAGGATAAAGTTAATTTATTGTACATCTTAAAAAAAAATTGACAGGCGATTACAATAAGCAGAAGTATATGACAGGTCAATTAGAAAATGCACAGTTGATGAGGTAAAATAAACTTCATCCTGTATACTCGAAATTTTTATATGTCTTCAAATAAACGTCTCGGAGTAAGTATGTGCAATGCCAGGCGGTTTAGAACAGCATAAGACCTTGCCAGGCGAGGAGACAGTTAAGTAAATTGGGTTTCAAAACTTGTCTCTGTAAGTTTGAAAATTTAATAGGATAAAGTTTATTTATTGTACATCTTAAAAATAAATTGACAGGCGATTACAATAAGTAGAAGTTTATGACAGATCGAATAGAAAACGCACAGTTGATGAGGTAAAATAAACTTCATCCTGTATACTCGAAATTTTTATATGTCTTCAAATAAACGTCTTAGAGTAAGTATGTACAATGCCAGGCGGTTTTGAACAGCATAAGACCTTGCCAGGCGAGGGGACAGGTGCACCTCTCAATCGCACGCCCTTAGCAACTACTCTACTACTACTAGCGACTAACTAGCGATTACTCGCCTGTATTTTTTTTAAAGATGTAAGTACAATAAATAAACTTTATCTATTAAATTTTCAAACTTACAGAAACATGTTAAGAAACCCAATTTACTTAACTGTCCCCCTCGCCTGGCAAGGTCTTATGCTGTTCAAAACCGCCTGGCATTGTACATACTTACTCTGAGACGTTTATTTGAAGACATATAAAAATTTCGAGTATACAGGATGAAGTTTATTTTATCAACTGTGCGTTTTCTATTCGATCTGTCATATAGTTCTGCTTATTGTAATCGCCTGTCAATTTATTTTTAAGATGTACAATAAATAAACTTTATCCTATTAAATTTTCAAACTTACAGAAACAAGTTTTGAAACCCAATTTACTTAACTGTCCCCTCGCCTGGCAAGGTCTTATGCTGTTCAAAACCGCCTGGCATTGCACATACTTACTCCGAGACGTTTATTTGAAGATATATAAACATTTCGAGTATACAGGATGAAATTTAATAACCTCATCAACTGTGCGTTTTCTAATTGATCTGTCATATACTTCTGCTTATTGTAATCGCCTGTCAATTTATTTTTAAGATGTACAATAAATAAACTTTATCCTATTAAATTTTCAAACTTACAGAAACAAGTTAAGAAACCCAATTTACTTAACTGTCCCCTCGCCTGGACAGGTCTTATGCTGTTCAAAACCGCCTGGCATTGTACATACTTTTTCTTAGACGTTTATTTGAAGATATATAAAAATTTCGAGTATACAGGATGAAGTTTATTTTACCTCATCAACCGTGCGTTTTCTATTCGATCTGTCATATACTTCTGCTTATTGTAATCGCCTGTCAATTTATTTTAAAGATGTACAATAAATAAACTTTATCCTATTAAATTTTCAAACTTACAGAAACAAGTTTTGAATCCCAATTTACTTAACTGTCTCCTCGCCTGGACAGGTCTTATGCTGTTCAAAACCGCCTGGCATTGCACATACTTACTCCGAGACGTTTATTTGAAGATATATCAACATTTCGAGTATACAGGATGAAGTTTAATAACCTCATCAACTGTGCGTTTTCTAATTGATCTGTCATATACTTCTGCTTATTGTAATCGCCTGTCAATTTATTTTTAAGATGTACAATAAATAAACTTTATCCTATTAAATTTTCAAACTGACAGAAACAAGTTTTGAAACCCAATTTACTTAACTGTCTCCTCGCCTGGCAAGGTCTTATGCTGTTCAAAACCGCCTGGCATTGCACATACTTTCTCCGAGACGTTTATTTGAAGATATATAAACATTTCGAGTATACAGGATGAAGTTTAATATTCTCATCAACTGTGCGTTTTCTAATTGATCTGTCATATACTTCTGCTTATTGTAATCGCCTGTCAATTTATTTTTAAGATGTACAATAAATAAACTTTATTCTATTAAATTTTCAAACTTACAGAAACAAGTTTTGAAACCCAATTTACTTAACTGTCTCCTCGCCTGGCAAGGTCTTATGCTGTTCTAAACCGCCTGGCATTGCACATACTTACTCCGAGACGTTTATTTGAAGACATATAAAAATTTCGAGTATACAGGATGAAGTTTATTTTACCTGATCAACTGTGCATTTTCTAATTGACCTGTCATATACTTCTGCTTATTGTAATCGCCTGTCAATTTTTTTTTAAGATGTACAATAAATTAACTTTATCCTATAAATTTTTCAAACTTACAGAAACAAGTTTTGAAATCCAATTTACTTAACAGTTCAAAAAATAAAGGGCCTGATGACGTGCAGGGCTGACGCCTGCCAGGTCATGGCTATTGCTCTTAGAATTCCATAAACCGTTAGTATACAAATTTCTAACCTTACAGGAAGACCGTTACTCTCAGGGTTCACTGGCTCTTGGACTATATACAAAAATTATAAAAAATGACAACGGAATGGGAAAAACCCGTTTAAAAAAGATTAAATCGTTTAAAATTGATTGAGAAACTTTGAATGAAAAAAAATGGCCGGTTAGGTTAGAAAAAAAGAGACTCCTAGCAACCTAGCATAGCTCTCTGCATTGCTCTTTGGGTGACTTTGAGCCTTCTTATGATATGAGGCCCATTTTAAGCGACCACGTTTTAGTACTCAAAGTAGTAAAGTAGTAAGTTCAGTACGACAACAATAAATAGATACAATAAAGATACAATAAAGTAAAGCCTACGCGTCAAATGACTTATAATATAATCTTGACAAAGTTTTAAAATGTCCAAACTTATGTTACACGGAATATAAATTAAGATGTTGGGGAATAAAAATGACGCAAATTGTCTTCCTTTCATCCATTCTGTGAGTGTAGGTAGTCATTTATATATTATTTCCAATTTACTGTATTTAAAGGTTTAGAATTATAGATTTTTTATTTCTCAATATTTATTTCAAAATATAACCTATATGATTTTAATCACAGGAATCGGATACGGTTATTTCTCCATACAAAAGAACGGTTCTAATTTCTTATATTCTATACGTACGTTACGTATACGTTTCTTATATTCTATAAGTACGAAAAAAAACTATATAAGATACATAGTTTCATGAACTCGACTGTACTACATAAAGAGTATAAAACATTTTAAAATATTGAGCTATTTTGAGATTTTTCAAAAAAACCGGTTCCGATCCCTGTGAAATGATTTTATATTAGGGCTTGTGCATAAATCACGCGAGGTCCTATAGGGGGGGAGGGGGTCCAAGAAAACGTCACGAAAGATCACATTAGGGGAGGGGGGGGGGTACAAGCAGACCTCACGTGTATTTTTCTACGATGAATAAACTAAGAAATATTGTGAATTTCGGCGAGCGAACGTTAAAAGTTGAATGAGAAAAATCTCCTGTTCGTTGCCGGCGCGACTTGGGCTCTACTCGTACTTTTCACTTACGATCAGGTGAAGTGGAGCCACTTTGTTGTGCCAACATAAAAAAAAATACACGTGAGACTGCTATTAGACAAGAAACTCACCAAACACCACCAGGAGGGAAGGGGGGGGGAAGGGTCAAAAAGTAGCCGAAAAAACCTCACCGTCACATTCGTAGATTAAAGAGTGAACACTCTTAAATTGTCGCAAGTTGAATAAAGGTTAATACTGTAAAATATTATACAAGGATACCCAAAAATGTTTATTATTTGAAAGTTTACGACAAAATAGACCAGCTAAAACAATTTTATTCCTTGTCTAATGCACGATGACAAAATTCTCGAACTTTCCTCTTGACCCGACGCATATAATTTTGCATGGAATAATTTGGGATAAGTTTCGTACATTTAATCCACTTTTTTTATTAATCGGGCAATGTTGTGGCCGATTGGGATGTTTTCCGCAATTATGTTTTATATTTGCCCATTATTTTTCTATCACCTGTAATTCTGGGCAATTTGGCGGATTTCTTTCCTTTGGTACAACATTGGCAGCATTCATATTATACCACTCCATAGCTCTAGATGAATAGTGACAACTTGCCAATTCTGGCCAAAATTATGTCGAGCAATTATGCTTTCGAATAAGTGGCAACAACTTCTTCTTTAGGCATTTCTGTGTTAATTGTGCCAGTGGTTACAAAAGGCGAACTTCTCATGCCGCTCTGGCAAATTGCCTGCCACACGAGGAACTTTTTGGCAAATTTCTCGACTGAAATTACTTTTTCTCATTCAGACAGACTCTGGTCGTCGCCGGAAGAAGAGCATTGATTACCTGGTATTGATTTGAAATCAGACTTTAGATACGATTCGTCATCAATAATTAAGCAACCTGTATTTTGAACCAACAAGGCGTACGTAGTCTAGAACGTCGGTTTACTCGATTATATTGAGAAACCGTTCTCTTCGAGGCGTTTTGTTTTTTATAAGTAACAATTCCGCAGTTTATTTTTTAATTTTTGCAAATTACTTTGGCTTGTTTCAATTTTTGTGGACACTTTTTGGGACGAAATAGCTGGCTTGTGATCAAACAGCGAACACACTTTTAATTAAAAAATTTTATTCCGTTTTCTTTCGCTGCTTTCTTTTAGTAGTTTTACCTTCTTTTAGCTTTTTTACGGTCCTTTGTACTGTTCAATGAGTTGTATTGCACGATTTTGCAAGTTCCAAAGTAGATATAAGGGGTTTGTTAGCTGTTCATCCAATACGCAGTTCGTCCAAATCGCATTTAGTCGTTCGCCTACTACTCAGTTCGTCCATAATATGATGCGTCTATTTAGCGATTCGACAATACGCAGTTCGTCCATTTCGTTATTTGTCATTCCGTATTTCGTCCATTACGCGACTCGTCATTTCGGCATTTGTCCATTTCGCGATCCGTCCCTACGTAGTTAATCCACTAAAGAATTTATCTATTACCTATGTAAAGGGGCCGATTTTGTGATGATCGTACGTCTTATATGCGTTTTAGTAACTAAATACATACGGTCCAAGAACAACTGATACAATTAAAAAAGCATGATTTACCGACGCGGATAGGTTTTTTTTTATTCAGTTCCTAAAATATTATTATTATATATGATACGTTATATTTTTAAAGACAATTTTATACTTATCTTTTTGATGCATTTGATAGAGACAGCACTACTTGTTGGAAAACTTAAAAAAATGGTGGATTATTCGTCATTCGAATGATCATTTAGATAAATTTTTATTCGAATAATGCCCATTTTTGCTTGTTGACAAGCGATGATATATTTGATGTCATTTTGTGGTACCCTAAAAGGTAACTAATATAAAAGTCTGGTTTTTATTCCCACGGAAAAAAGGTAAACAAAGGTGTTGCCGTTAACGAAAAATATGAGCAGCAAATGGGATTTTCAAACTTATGACGTTTCTAAGAAATCTACTTCCTAAATTCTCTGTAAGTACATTTTAATCATGACCAAAATATTTAATTTCGTAGTTACTAACACTACTTAATTATTAAAACTTCATTATGTGCTTTTAAAAAGAGAAAACTGTTTTTTAGGGTTCCGTAGCCAAATGGCTAAACGGAACTCTTATAGATTCGTCATGTCCGTCTGTCCGTCCGTCTGTCACAGCCGATTTACTCGGAAACTATCAGTACAAAAGTAATGAAATTTGCTAAGGATATGAGTCGTGTCAACCGCTATATAATTATGATACTAAATTGTAAAAAAAGAGTGGGGGGTGGGTCCCTCCATACATGTAACTGAGGGACAAAAAAAATTTTTTCGACTTTCATACACGTGTGTGGTATCATTGGAAAGGTCTTTTAAAATGATATTGAGGTTGCTAAAACACATTTTTCTTTGTATGAACCGTTCTCGAGATATCAGCTCTCAAAGTGGTAAAAAACGTGTCCCCCCCCCCCTCTATCTTTTAACCTACGAAGTAGAAAATTAAAAAAAAAAAAAAAAAAGTTTAAGTGGTACTTAAACCCGTTTCTCAACAATACATCTCGACCTCTTTTACTTTTAATAAAAACGAGATAAAATTTTTCGTCCATTTTCAATTCTCCGTTTATTCAAGATCAACTGTCCGAAAATTGTATTAGTGTGACATAATGTCATTCGCGATAAGTCAATTTTAGAAGTAGGCCAGATTGTGACATTATTATGAAAAGAGAATGAATTCAAAATAAAAACGGTAGAATAGTGGCATCCGCATAGCGTGTAGTGTAGGAATGGAGCGGATGATCAACTTTTATTTCCGCAATTTTTGAGACACTCGACTCGAAGCGACTCCTATAACAAGAACTATTGATAGGACTGAAGCTATTGATTACTGACATGTCTAATGCTAAGTAACACGCGTATATAAGGACAGTGTTAAGTTTATAAATGTGACATGGTCATGTCTATAGGTATAAATTGGTCGTAATACGTGTTGCACTAACTGCGTGTTGTACCAAACATGTGTTGGACCAAACGCGTGTTGACTTAGTACGTAAGGGACGGAACGCATGTTGGACGGAGTACATAATGGACGAAATACGTGTTGACATTACATGAGTTGGACGAACTGCTGTTGGGCGAAATAAATGTTGGACCAACTACGTGTTGGACGAAATGCGAATTCAAATATCACTTGGACAAACTGCGTATTGGATGAACAGCTAACAAACCATATAAGGTACCATATACATAGTAAATTTTTGCAAAATAAAATCTCGAACACTTTTTTCATTTGAAGACATCTTGTAAGGTAAAAGCAAGTGGCTGTTTATTTTTAAGAATAAAACATGCCAGTACCTTCTAAATTATGAATGTAATTTAAATTTTATCAAAAAAGTCGAGTGTCTAGGAAAAAAACTGAATTATGTTAGCGACAATTTAAGAGTACTCACTCTTTAAACACCTAATAAGGTTTTTCCAAGATACGAGTAATGAGGTGAAAATAATTTACCTGCCGCTCCAGGCCTGTCCAGATGCCGGCCTGGCCGTAGGCCTCTCTGGGCCTGGGGTGGGACTCGTGGCCTCGACAGTTACTACTACAGTAGTGACGGGCTCTTCGTAGTGTATTATTGGCAGTCTCAACATTTTTGCAAGTTGACCTGTTTTACGTATAAATTGTTCATGAGTTTATTATGGTACTCCCACATTGGATGTTATTTTTGTTATACAGGATAGAAATAAGTACCTACCTATACCAACAAATTGAAAGTTGTATTCCTGACACAATTCATACGCTTTTTTTTCTGTTTTCGGCTTAGTTTATATAGTAAGAACGAACACGGTAAGTATGAAAAACCCCTATAAATATACCCCTAAACATTTTAAGCCCCGTAAGAAATCCCAGTCCTCATTAACCCCCTAAATTAAGAGGTAAAACCCCTTAGATAATTTGAGGAGTATCTAACCGTGTATGTCGGTGGTTCCCACCGCTTCAGTGGAGATGTTGGACATGATGTCGGAGACCCACACGCCGTGAGTGAACATGTCGTCATCGTCTATGTAGTCTGCGGAACAACTAGATTATAACTAGGGGTCAGAACTATGGGTGCAAAACTTTAACAAAACTTTAAAATTGACATATGAGAACACTTTAGCCAAGAAAAATACGAATATTATTGAAAAATCTGTATCCAATTCTATTCCCTATTTCGGAATCTTCAACTAAAGAAAAAAAACTGGGGAGTGCTAAAGAAAAAAAATGGAATGTATACATTTCTATTTTTTTTTGACAGAAGTACAAAGTTCCTACGTACTTCAATTGGAACATTAATTATACAAAATATGAAGTGTATAACTTCAGATATTTATCATTAACAATGTTGTAATAAAACAAAAGTTTACGAGTAGGTACATAAACATATGTTACTGATTAAAAGGCTTAGTCCTATTTTTATGGACAAGGTCGATCTTGTCGTCTATTTCTAACTTAACATTTATTCCGTTATCCTCGATTACTTTAAAAGGTCCTTTAAAAAGGTTATCGAATTTTTTGCCGGTTTCAACCTTAACTAAAACCAGGTCACCCTTTTTATAAGTTATCGAGTTTGTTAACTTATCATAATATATTTTTCGCAATTCCTTAGATCTAAGCAAATTTTCTCTAGCATCTTTATGAGCTAGTTGTAATCGGTATTTTAATTCTAGAGCATAATTGTCAGGGTTGTATATTGGTTCAACAATTTTAACAAGATTACTAGGGGTGTTACATTTCTTTCCGAAAACCAACTCGAATGGGGAATATTTTGTAGCTGAATTTATTGTAGTATTATAAGCGAAGCACCAAAATGGTAGCCAGTAACTCCATGTATCTGGGTGCCCGTCACATTGGATTCTCATAAAAGCAGCTAAATGTTTGTGCATATTTTCCAATGCTCCTGTTGATTGGTGATGATAAGCGGTCGAATTAAACTTACTTATCCTTAATAACTTACAAACTTCGTCCATAGTAGCTGACATAAATTCCGCGCCGCGGTCAGTTGATATCGCTTCGGGGATGCCGTATCTTAATATGAAATTAGTCACTAAAGTTTTTGCTACGCTAATTGCATCCTTACGTTGCAATGGATAAGCTTCAATATATTTGCTGAGTTCACATTGCAATGTTAGAATGTACTTATTACCTTCTGCATCCGTGTCGATCGGTCCCACTATATCGAGATATAGTTTCTCCAACGCTGACGACGCTGTAGTTGTGATGGCCATGGGTTGTCTTATATTTTTAGAGTATTTCGTTATTTGACATATAGTGCATTTTTTTACGAAATCTCTAACGTCGTTCTCTAAACTTGGCCAATAATATTTGGACTTAATGTTACTTACCATTCGGCGAACGCCGGCATGTCCGCTCGTTGGTAGTAAATGATAGTCGTTAATGATAACACGTCTCTCATCCTTGTTATCTATCCGTATTATATTTCCTAAGATTTTTACTCTTGGTCCGGACCAGTCTTTCTTTGTATTGATTTCATTTATCAAACTTTTTATAAATAACGCGTTTTTATCATCTTTTATCATACATAACTATGCTACTTTTATTTGTTTACAAAAATCACTTAACATATTCACAGATACGGCTCGCGTGAAATGTGACATATAGTTAAGGTTGATGTAAAGACATAGTTTACTCTCAGTGTACGCAAAACAATCTTTTTCCCTTGTGATTAATTTTTTTATTCTTAACTTTCTTAACTCTTCTTCAGATTTAAATAACATTTCTATACAGTCATTAGGTTTTCTTAATATTTCCGCAATTCTTGGTTGATCAGGCCTTGAATTTTCGGATGTACTAAGATTACCACGTATGTCATCACTCGGTGTATTACTTTGTTGTAACTTCCTACTCTGTGCTCTCGTCATAACAGTTACTTGCTCACTCATACTCTTTAACTCGTCCGAAGTAATTGAAATTCGACTTAATGCATCTGCTACTACATTTGTTTTTCCCTTTATATACACTATTTTATAATCGTATTCCTCTAACTGTAATCTAAACTTAATCAATCTACTCGATGGATCTTTCATGCTAAAAAGATACAGGAGTGGTTTGTGATCTGTCATAATTGTAAACTGTTTTCCGAACAAATAAGGTCTAAAATAGCGTACACTCCACGTAATTGCCAAAATTTCTCGTTGTATGACGGGGTAATTTAGCTCTGCTTTATTTAAGGGTCTACTAGCGTAAGCTATGGGTCTCAAATCCTTATTACACAATACGGAACCGATTGACTTTGCTGATGCGTCAGTTTGCAATATATATTCATTATCGGGGGAAAAATCGGGATACTGCAAAATTGGAGGTGTTATGAGTTTTTCCTTTAAAGTATCAAAAGCCTCTTGACAGTTTCCTGTCCATTGGAATATTACGTTTTTCCTGCATAATTTATTTAAAGGTAGCGTTATTTCTGCAAAATTTGGAATAAATTTTCTATAGTAATTGCAAAAAGCAACAAAACGTCTAACCTCGTCATTATTAGTTGGAGTGGGATAATTTTGTAATACTTTTGTTTTTTGTGGATCAGGTAACACGCCTTCTGCCGATACAATGTGTCCTAAATAAAGCAATTGTTTTTTTAAAAATTCACATTTTTTGGGGTTAACCTTCAAGTTAACTTTACGTAATCTTTCTAACACGTCGGTTAAATTCCTATTATGCTGATCCATATTTCTGCCAAAAACTACAAGGTCGTCCATGTAAACAAAACACTTTTCATAGGAAAGACCTGACATTGCAACTGACATTAATCGCGAAAATGCACTGGCACTAAGTTTCAGGCCCATCGGTAGCCTTTTCATGCGGAATTGGCCTTGACCTGTTGAAAATGAAGTGATATTTCTGCTGTCTTCATCCAAGGCTGTTTGGTAGTAAGATTGTTGTAAGTCGAGATGACTAAAATATATTGCACCTGATAAGGAATCCAGTATATCTGTAATGTTAGGAAGGGGAAATTTATCGTCTTGAATAACATTATTTACTTTTCGGTAATCGATGACTAAACGCCATTTTTTTGTGTTGTTTTCCGACTTTTTCGGCACTAAAAGTATTGGACTATTGCAATCGCTATTTGACTCTTCGATTATATCGTCTTGGATCATCTGTTCGACCTGTTTATTAATTTCTGACTTCATTGATGCTGGTAACCTATACGGTTTCGTATAAATAGGTTTTGTATTTGGCTTCACGGCAATGCTTTGACTCAGTATATTAGTAGTTCCTAACTTATCACCGTCCAAGTGAAAAACGTCGGCGTATTTGGCACATATTGACTCTATAAGCTTGCGATCTGTATCATTTAAATGACTTAACTTTATTAATGACAACAACTTCTTAACTCTCTCTACCCCATTACCGGA